>OOFB01014935.1:13828-24292 GCA_900323305.1 Trachyrincus murrayi | reverse complement strand
TTGAGTAGACTGGTGATCCATCCTGCTGAGAGAGAGAGAGAGAGAGAGAGAGAGAGAGAGAGAGGTGGAGAGAGAGAGAGATGGAGAGAGGGAGAGGTGGAGAGAGAGGTGGAGAAGTGGAGAGGTCTGAGGTGAGACGAGGAGGAGAGTGAGGGAGAGGGAGAGAGAGAGAATGAGAGAGAGAGAGAGAGAGAGAGAATGAGAGAGAGAGAGAATGAGAGAGAGAGAGAGAGAATGAGAGAGAGAGAGAGAGAGAGAATGAGAGAGAGGGAGAGAGAGAAAAAGAGAGAGATTTCCCTCACCAGATCAGTGTTAGTTGAACTCTTCTCTTCTTCCTCTCTCCATCACAAGCTTCACCACCTCTGATCTGCTAGACCTCCGTCTCCTCCGCCTCTCAAATTCCAAATTCAAAATGCTTTACTGGCATAAAAGTTTCAACAAACAACAATGATATTGCCAAAGCAATAAGCAATACAATCTGAAATCACATTTAGAGATTCAATTAGGCTGTGGCCGCTCTCTCTCTCTCTCGTTCTATACCTTGTTTTCATTCGCTCTCTCTCTACTCTGTATAATGCCTTTGCCGCTCTACCAAATTGAATTGAATTGTATCAGCCCTTAATCACTTTTACATTAGACCACCACAGCTCTTAATCACTCATTTCTTATCATGAACTTTTTCATATATATAATAATTTTAAAAAATATATATTTTTTACATTGCCGCATTCCTGGTAATGTGTATACATCCGAATGCTATAAAGAGGCTTTATGTGCTGGGTGTGTGTATCTCTGGTTCTGTATAATCATTAATAATAATCATTAATAATCATACAGTGTACACACTGTTCTGTACTTTCTCAGTGCAGAGCATACATCACATGGATTTACATGTCCACCTAGCTAGCTTCCTCTCCTCTAGCATCTAGCCTTTTGTGTGCCCACACATCACACACACACTTCAAATACACACCCTCCCTCTCGCTACTCCCTCTCATACACGTGCACACACGCATAAACACACACACACCGTTTTTTTTGCTGTAACCTGGCAACAAGCTGAAGTTGAGCTGAACTTTGACCCTTGCACACCCCCTCAACATTTGAATCATGAAGTACCTTTGACTGTCCATAATAAAACCCCTGCTGATAACGGATAATGCTGTATGGGCAAGCCTGCTCACAATAAAACGACAGACATTCTAGTTATCTTAAACAGAAACACATGAGCATGTCATAAAACTGGACAGGTATCGGTATGGCTTTGGTTTCACTCTTGAAGCATTAGGACATCGCATGTAAAAAGACAGAATGGCGGAATATGAGAAGTCTAGTCAATAAATATTACAAAATAATTGCATTCTACGCTTTAAAAAGAATAGTGGTTTAGAGTGAAGGTTGTTTTAACGGTTTATTTAATCTTACACAATATGTCTTTTTAAATATGAAATCAAATTTCTCACGATAAGTCATTTCTATTGAAAGACAAAATACAGAAGATTATTTTACTTTTGTGATAGTACCCAAAAGGTTTTCTATGCCAGGTTTTCAATGGAAAAAAAGTGAATGTCACCTCTTTCAAAATGAATTCTGGTACAAAAAAATATGAATTGGATGTAGAGTAAAGAGTAAAGTAAAGTAAAGTAAAATGTGGGGAGAAAAAATCAAACAGCAAAATAAATATATCAGTATTATACTGTACATGTGTTCATATGTGACTTACATAATGTCCATATGTTTGTATTAGTTTACAGTTGTGTGTACAAAACAGCCCTCAGCCAATCACAACAGTATTACCTATGACCCAATCATAAAGCTCATTCACTTAAACTGAGAAAAGCAGGCTCTTACTTTTAAAGTCACATTAACTCTTTAAACAGCTACAAAGTTTTCATTTTGTTCTGTTTTACCAAACAGAGCATCATGACAAGAAACAGAAATAAGAAGTAAATTATTATTATTATCAACAAAAACAACACACAACATGTACTGACTGTACCGTTTGTATACTAAATATGTACTGATTCTGTAGCAAATGTGTACTGACTTCATACTAAATGTGTACTGCATACTGACTGTACCAACTTCAGTACCTACAATAACAAGCGAACACAAAAGTGACAGGTCCAACATAGTCAGAATAACACGGTAAATCTTCATAACCATGGCAACGCAGAAATGATCCAGATTCATTACAAACTCGGTATTCTGTTCCAGATCAATATTATAGACCATTAAAGCAGCCGTAAGACATTCCCGCTGGGGCTGCACAAATAAAGTTCAAAGCTGAAAAACAAGGCACTAAAACTACAGGACACACAGGTTAACACGATTATGGTCTGTGGCTTAGATTAGTGTGAGTGCACTTAAGAATAAGGTATTTACTATGTCCCTGTCTCGCCACAGAGGGCGCTGTTCCTGCACCTTTTGTGTGTGTGTGTGTAGGCTTTACCACCTTCGACCCGGACGAAAACGGTCCTGTTTGGAAAGGATATGAGAAGGAATGGTGACCTCGCACTTCCTCTGCATAAACAACTAATTCTCACCATTTCACATTTAAAAAAATGTAGCTTAAATATGTTCTTCAAAAAAACCATTGTGGTCATACTGTAGCCATACAACATTGTAAAGCTTATATCCATTTAGCTAAATCATGGATACCCTCAATTTTGAGGCCAAACCTTTTGAAAAGTAAAATCACAGCTTGAAATGAGCATATATTATTTTATGTTGGAGTAGACGGAGCAGATTCCCAGTGAAACATAATCGTTTATGACTCCCCCATTTACCATTGTTTTTAATCCATGAACCACAGCACCCTCTGTGGTGGAGAGGCCACACTGCAGGCAGGGCTGGAGCCTCCGTCCTCTCCCTGTACTCCCATTAAAGCTCTTCCACCTTTCTGTTCAGAAAGCCCCGGCTCCCACACTCCTCCAGGTGGCCAGATCAGAGATGTCCTTCGAGAGCCTGAATCAATAAAACAGGTGGCTGAGCATTCAGCAGTGAACCTCAGTGATCTTGATGATCATTCCTGAAATCGTACTACCCAGCCTCCGAGAAAGACCTGCCCGTCTCCCTGCTCCTCTTCCTCCCCCTCACCCACCACCTCAGGCCGGGTCCACGGCAGGTGACCGAACCCGTATCCGCGGGTGTTTTCACCCACGGTGAACCAGTTCTGTTTGTAACCCGAAGGTCGGGTCGGGGATCCGTCCGAGCAAACGGAGAGCTGGGTCGGGGTGGTGTTGGCGGTGCTCTGATCGCAGCCAGAGTCCCAGTCCTCCGACCCACCCATGCTGTTGAGGGACAGCAGCAGACGGGGGGGACCCTGCGCCTTGTACTCCACATCCACCAGTAGTGGCTCCTCCTCCTCCTCCTCATCTCCCTCCACCTGCGACTGGAAGGCCAACATGGACAGTGTCAGCTCACCCTTAGGGTTCCTCACCGCCGGCAGCAACAGTGCCCCCCCGGGATCGTCCCCTGGATCCGTGAAGAGCGAGGCCACATGTGATGTCACCGTGGGGAAGGGTCTCGCAATGTCCCAGTTTGAGGTCTTCACAGCTTTGTTGCCGTGTTCTTTATCGATGACCCGGTCCTCACGGGGCATATCATTGACCCGGTACAGAGAGGGTATATTAGCGACCAGGTGCGGTCCGCTCGCGTCCTCGCCAGCTACGTTGACGATCACATTGGCGTAGCTGACAGAGGATTGGGTGGTGGACGACTGACACTCCGATGACGCCCTTCCCCGGGAGTTGATCTCCCTCGCCCCCGCGGAGGAGGAGCAGCTGCTGTCCCCCCAGGCCAGGTCATCGACGTCGGCGTCACAGGGGTCACACTGGGGGAAGTACCCCCCTGGGACCAGCGAGACAGGTTGGGGTTTCTGTTTGATGGGAAATGTGTCCACTGGACAAACCACTGGCATGGAGCAGACGAGCTCTGGGCAGCGCAGAAGATTTGGCTGGGCAGAGAAACTCCCGGTCACCTGCTAACACAGAAACACGACAGCCGTACGTTGACCGCTAGTTCTCAACTAGTTTACTACAACTAGTTTAGAGTTAGTGACACTGAACTGACACCTCAAGGACTGTTTCCTATCCACAGGCCAGGAAAGGAAGGTTTTCTGCATTTTTAATTTTTACTGTTCTGTGTCTACATCCAATTCATATGACAGTAATCTAACAAAGGCATTACAATGTCAGCAATGATATAATGATATGAAGTATTACATAATGAATACAATGTATGTATTATAAATAGGTATAAGATAATTAATCCATTATGTTAGGTAGTTCATTATGAATATATAATGAAGTTAGTTAATACATTTTATATGATATGTATTCATGTATGTGTTTAAAGCATCTTTCAAGTTTGGTAGATGTTTGGGTTGTGTAGTTACCTAGCCAACTTTTTTCTCCCCCCCATTGACTTCCATTGCACAGCGAAACATGTCTCAAAGTCACACTTTTAGCACACAAACAAACCCGAACAAATCGGATTCTGCCAATGTATACATTTTTCTTTCAATTTTTTGGAAAGAAAAATGTTAACTTTAACACTTTGTTAACAAAATGTTAACTTTGTTAACATTTTACTATTTTAATTGGGAAGGTGATCCGGTAGTTAGCTTGCAAACTGAATCTATTATATATATACGCCCCTTCGCTAGCACGAGTTGAGAGACGGTTTATGTATTGTTTATATATTCAGTATATCTACGGCGAGGGGATGAAGAAAATAGTACCTTTACCAATCTTTGTAAACAGACGAAAAAACGCTGAATCGGGTTTCGTTATTTTATACATTGGCAGAATCCGTATTCGTTTGTGTGCTAAAAGTGTGACTTTGAGACCTGTTTCACCGTGCAATGTAAGTCACTGGGGGAGAGAAAAAATAACTATTTTGGATTATCAAGTTTAAATCTACGGAGCAACTATTTAAGATATCTTCCCAATATTTGGAGTTACATCATGGCAACGTAACTACGCAACCCAAACCTCTACCAAACTTTAATTATGCTTTAAGTATTTAAGCGTTATAAGTCAAGGAATGTAATTCTATTAACAATCTATAAAATTAGAAAGAGAGATCTTTATGATGAAAATCTTCCTCGTAGTGTGAGTAGTAGTACAGAACAAACTCATTAATGTATAAAATGCATTGATGTAATGTAATCATTATCATCTGATAAGTGATGGTTTCAGCAGAAGAGGTCCAGGAAAAGCATACAAGATACAAATACACTAGAACAACTGAGCCCTGTTGCATCATGGGAAAACCACAGCTATGTCTGATTGTTTTTTTCTCTTGAATACAGCCCAGAGGGCACAAGTTTTCCAGTAAGGAATATTTCCTTGATGCAACATGCACACACACACACGCACACACACACACACGCACACACACACACACAGCCACAATCACACACACACAGGGGAATTCCCAGCCCCTGTCTTACCATGCTTTGGGGCAGGCGGGGTTTCTTCCTAGGGTGGGCGTAGAGGTAAACAAGGACGGCTGACAGTACTACTGGCACCACGAGCAGACCGGCTGCCATCAGGAACCAAGGCACCATGACCCACGGTTCCTCTGGTAGGAGAGGGGGCGGGGGGGATTTTTTGACACGTGAGCGTTAAAACAGCTGAAATACACACGTGAGCTGATGACACGTCTGCAGAGAACAAGTCAAGGCGTGTTGGAAGCCTGTGAGCTGCAGACTTTCCAGGATGTAGTAATGCTTGAGTTTCACTCAGGATGGGAGGTAGAACTTTATGTGTAAGAGTTGGGGTGCGTTTACAGTGCGTTTCGTGCAAAACTGCAATACAAAGTGCAAATGTAAAATTTGAAGTTTAAAATAATCCCACTGTCTGAATAATTTCAGAGGTACGTAGATTTAAACAAACAATTGTCTATTGTCTTGCTTTCATACTGTATTGTATAGGAGTGTCCCGCACCACTCTTAGCTAATCATTTACAGTCACTCGACCTTTGTTTCATACGACATGACGCACTCTATAACTATCTACTACACGTCACACACACAGGTGTTGACACACACACACACACACACACACGTACGATGAAAAGAATTGTGTCCATGAAGAAGGTGATGCATGTCTCATTTATCCGTCTGTTTCAATGTTTTCTCTATGAAATGTTAAGAAAGTAAAGTTTATTAATGTTGTGGTTTTGAGTGATTTCTGAATGCCTTGAAACAATACTTGAATCATGTAAACCTCCATCGGGGTCCATCGGGGACACAATGCAGCTCTGATGAAGGTCCGCAAATATATTAATTATATATATTAATTCAAAAGCCAACTCTTCAAAATGCATACAGCTGATCATTACTCCTTGTTATCAATTACCATTAATCTCTTCTTTTTTATGCATTTTATACATACCCTCCCGACCTCTCTTTTTTAATTGATATATATGGTTTTTTGGTATGTGGTATGTGGTATGTGGTATGGTATAATATGGGATATCTTTATTCAAGACACTTTGTGTACCTTAAAAAAGCACTTAAAATAAAATGTATTATTATTATTATTATTATTATTATTATTGTTGTTGTCCTTACTTTGCATTACAACGCAGAAGGAGGTGTTCTCGCTGGGCGGTCGTCCGATGTGGAAGTTGGGCCTGTAGACGACGTAGCCGCAGTACTCCGTGTTGTTGTTCTTCAGGTTGAGGACGTAGCGGCCCGTAAGGCTGTTGTTGACCTGGGAAACAAAGACAACGTCAGGAGTGACTCTGGGTCATCGACCTGAGGCTTGATGCCTGGAGCTGCGAGCACCAGCGGTGGCACGATAAAGGAACGATGTGAAGTTGCTGAGCTGCTTCTATGTCTTTAAAGACGACGTCGACCGTCGATGATCTGACCAATCCGAACCTTCAGACTTTTTAACCAATCAGGCTTGTTATATGTGGCCATACGGCAGCATGATATGTGTCGTGGAAAATATGAACTACACACCACATAAAACATATGAGCCTCTATACAATATGGTTGATTAAATAAACCTTTGTATAAAGTTTGCACTTCAAAGAGACCTCCCTTCCTCTACTGACCTGTCACCACGAGACCCAACACTACAGCCATGCGGCCCTCTCCCCTTCTAACATCTCCAACTCCCCCTCTTCCTCATCTTACTCTGTACTGATAATCAACTCAGACTCTCAGTATGTGGTATGTGTAGTGACAATGAACTTGGCCTCTCCCGCCATGGCTGGCTTCAGCCACGACCAATCCTTGACTCTCCACGACGGCCACGCCCCTCACCTCTCGTTTCCTTCGTTGTTTCTGCCCACGACGTGAAAGGTACCCTACAAGAATCACGTACACCCGTTGTCTCTCTGAAGATGCTTGGCATATTGTTGCCTGTGTCTTCCCGTGATCATGTTCTATTAAATCAAATGCTTTGCTGTCAAGAAGTGTACTAAAAAGAAAGTACTTTTTCGTCGATATGTAAACGTCGCGGTGACGTAGTTGTGAAGGATCGCTAGAATGACAATTCCTGTCAGGATACGCTGACACACGCTGACGGAGGAGTGTAAACCGACCGCTACGGGACTCACCTGCACGGCCCAGCTGGGGTGGGTGATCGTCAGGGAGTAGATCACTAAGGGGTCAGGGGTCAAACGTCGGGTCCGGTTCAGGACCTCCAGGAGGGGGGTGTCGCCTGGCCCCAGGGGCAGGGTGACGTTCAGGTGGAGGGAGGGGCCAGAGACCCTCTTGGATAGCTCGGGGGCCCCTAGAATAGCTACAGAGAGAGGGGGGAGGGTAAGAGAGGGAGGGTTGGGGGGAGAGAGAGAGAGGAGGGAGAGGGAGAGAGAGAATGACAGAGGTATAATAAAGAGAGGGTGGGGGATAGAGAAAGAGAGAGGGATTTCCATGAAAAGCTCTACATAATAAGCATGTTCGTGTCCAGGTCCAGCAAAACCTCAGCAAACAAACATCTAACTACCAACAGAATCGAGCACATTTGCTGTAGTTCTCCAAAACACTTCTCCTGTTTGCCTTGCACTTCCTCTTAGCTGAATGGCTCCATTGTTTAAGAGCAACAAAGCCCAATGTCAAGCACCTCTTGTAGCCACGGTTAGGGGTACGTACACACGAGCTCAACAACTTTAGTAATACTCAACAACAATACTCATCGCTTTCAGGACAGACAGTCAAATGGACTCCCATTGATGTATAGTGGAAGCAAAACGAACCCCTACCTGCTCCTTAATGACCTGTCTCTGTACTGTCTAACCCCTACCTGCTCCTTAATGACCTGTCTCTGTACTGTCTAACCCCTACCTGCTCCTTAATGACCTGTCTCTGTACTGTCTAACCCCTACCTCCTCCTTAATGGCCTGTCTCTGTACTGTCTAACCCCTACCTGCTCCTTAATGACCTGTCTCTGTGTTCACTGTCTAACCCCTACCTGCTCCTTAATGACCTGTCTCTGTGTTCACTGTCTAACCCCTACCTGCTCCTTAATGACCTGTCGCTGTACTGTCTAACCCCTACCTGCTCCTTAATGACCCGTCTCTGTACTGTCTAACCCCTACCTGCTCCTTAATGACCTGTCGCTGTACTGTCTAACCCCTACCTGCTCCTTAATGACCTGTCTCTGTTGGATAAATACGTCGAAGTATATGCAAGTAGTCATAAGTATTATACACTACAAATAAAAACAATTAAAGGTTCATAAAAAGTATAGAGCTATTCATAATAACATAAGTATTCAGTCGGCATGTGGCGGGAGGGGGGGCGTGTCTTACTCTCGGCCACCGGTTGGAAGCGGTACGTTTTGTTCCAAAGGCGCCCGTTGGCGTACACCTGGGCTTCGTAGTAGACGAGCAGGAGCGGGGGCGTCTCCGCGGTCAGGTCACATGACCGCAAGGCGATGTTCTGACACTCCATCTTGGGCCGGAGGGGCTGATTATCCTCGACTCTGCGGAAACACAAACCAAAGCGGTCCGTTGATAACCTCTTTGTAGTCCTCTGTCCGTAATGTCAATGTCCCACTTGTTGTTTTTTTACGTTTTTACATTCAGTGTATAAAGCATCTGCTAAATGACTAAATGTAAATCTCTCGCGACCCCATATGCATATCAGGCGACCCCAAGTGGGGCCCCAACCCACAGGTTGGGAAAGGCTGGTTCTGGGTTCGACCCCCAACCCCTACCTGCTCCTGAATGACACGCATCTGAACTCAATGTAAAGTGGCTTTGGATAAGAAAACGTGATAGTCGCGATGATGGAGACAGAGTTTCACACCGTGTAGTTTTATGGCATGTCGGACGTTAAGAGAGAGAGGTCACTGTGTGGCTCTTATGTTCATCAGCTAATTCACCAACACAACAAGGTTCAGACATAGGCACAGAGACCTTGGACACGTTCAAAGAAACACCACTGACGATATGTCACTCATAGTCATAAACCAACCCCAATACAAATATTTCACACGGTGACTAAGCAATTATTTCCTTTCCCAAGAAGAAGATGATGAATAATAATGAATGTATGCATACATTTAGTGGCTTTCATGCAAAGCGATTTACGATTTAGTAATTTCGCTTTTATCCATGGCGAGTTACTGTGACTTCAGATACGTGTCATCACCTGTCTCACAACGCCATGAGTGCACACACTCTTAGCACGTGGTAATCCAGTGGGATTATTAGGCAGGATTGTCATTTGACGTTCATTGTGTGTGCGTATATAATTTAGAATCAATTTTTATATAATTACTAAATAATGAATGCATATTACATGGTTTGGTTTTTAATGAGCACCAGAGAGATGCTGTGGTTGAGATGTTCACAGAGAGTACTGATGAACCACACAGAGTACTGATGAATACCACAGAGTACTGATGAATCACACAGAGTACTGATGAACCACACAGAGTACTGATGAATCACACACAGTACTGATGAATCACACACAGTACTGATGAATCACACACAGAGCTCTGATGAATACCACACAGAGCTCTGATGAATACCACACAGAGTACTGATGAATCCACACAGAGTACTGATGAATCACACACAGTACTGATGAATCCCACACAGTACTGATGAATCCCACACAGAACTCTGATGAATACCACACAGAGTACTGATGAATCACACACAGTACTGATGAATCACACACAGTACTGATGAATCCCACACAGAGCTCTGATGAATACCACACAGAGCTCTGATGAATACCACACAGAGTACTGATGAATCACACACAGTACTGATGAATCACACACAGTACTGATGAATCACACACAGTACTGATGAATCACACAGAGCTCTGATGAATACCACACAGAGTACGTCTATGTTCAGGATTACAGGTGAAACCACGTCAGGAACCCCAAAACGCGATCTGAGATCCACAGTTTCAAACCGTCCGCCCCCTGAAGCCTCCACTTCCTGCCCTGCATGTTTTTTTTCTTACAGCGTTGTAGA
>OOFB01014931.1:71485-82314 GCA_900323305.1 Trachyrincus murrayi | reverse complement strand
CGCCTGGCAGCTCAATGCGTCTGTGTTAGATCAGAGTGATGAGGAGGGGGATCACACACACACACACACACACACACACACACACACACACACACACACACACACACACACACACACACACACACACACACACACACACACAGTGATGGGAACTTTCTACATGCTGTCCTACTGAAGGACTACTCAAAACATATATAATGTATAAAAATTACACTCCACATGCTATTTTTCTTTTATTTTTATTATCATTAAAGACGTGATTAATAAGTGTAGCCTAATCCCTTTACAATGTTGCCCTGCGAATCAAAAGTAGGCCTAACCTATTAAGTAAAGTGCTTGTGAATGTATGCCTATTCATGAATGTAGGCTTCATGTGTCTATTGTCAACACACATGTAAACACAAAAAAACAACAACATGTAAACCACTCTAGGTTGCAAACATAAGGACAACAGGCCTTAATTAAACCATCATATCTCAAAAATAAAACATAGCCTAATTTATAACGTAGCCTATAATAGGCTACATAACAGTATTGCATGTGTTAATGACCTAGGCCTATATAAACTGCAACATTGTCTTACATACAAAGGAGGCTATGTCACGATCATTCAATTATTTGCTATAACTGAAATAGCCTATATTGCTAAATATAACGAATGCCACTAATGGTCGTCACTTGAGAAGACCTTGACTTCAGATCATTATCACTTAAACGGCATCTATCTTGCTGTTTTTCTATTTAGACATTACTAACACAGGGGAGTGGGTACTTGAACTTCAGCGCGTCACACACAGCGTCAGAAAAGATTCCGATACAATTTGAGCCAAGAAAAACGGATGATGAAAGTTAAATTGAGGAACGGTGTGAATACTTAGAACATTGTGGTGATAAATAAAGCAGAAGATACCCTGTCACGAAGAGAAGAGAGGGGGGGGGGAGCTACAAATGTTATTATGTAGCTACAGATAACACCGAGACGTTGGTATTTATATTATTCAAGATTTTCAAGATGTTTATTCGTCACATACATACACGGGCTGTGCAGTGAAATGAAAAAGTGGCAATGCTCAACAGAAATGTCATTAAATGTTATTAAATCATTAAATCATTAAATATTAAATCACGGAATGGGACATTGCCTTGGACAACCCCACCTGACTTCACTTTAAGACATGTCATCCATTAAGACGCGTGGTTTATTAGCGGGTAATAACGGTGGTTTTAACGGGTCCGCACGACGGGCTCCTCGGCCCCGCGGTGCAGGAGCTGCCTTCTTGGGGGCGGGTGCTGCTGAGCAGGTTTGCAGGAAACGTGAGCATTATCAGGAAGTACTGACTTTTTCAGATTTGTTTTTCTCGCTGTGTTAACCAGTTAACCAAGGCAATATAATTACTACTATTACCAAAAGCATATTTTCTCATAGGTTTTTTTTTATCGTCCCTGGGCTGAGCATACGAACTCCAAGGTAGGATCGGCTGCAGTAGAGTTGTACTAGTACGTGCGGCAGATTGAAACCAAACACAAGCACAACGATGTCAGACAATATAGAAACGAGCTTGTGGAAAGGATCAATATATGTAGCCAAGGAGAGATTCGATGTAAACCTAGGCCTATGTGTACGCATTGAGCTAGAAAAGCAGCCCGAAGTAGTTTACCGGTCGTTGAAACTTTAAATGACTGACTGTCGTCATAATACGTGTAATAACAACGCCATAATTAATGCTATTATATATGTGATTTTACTGTAGATTAAAGGTAGATTTGTCTCTAAACACATTTACCTGTCTATGTTTACCTGTACCTATAGGGTTCGCTGTGTCGGGTGGGGACCATGAACCGCGTCCCCCTACAGCAGCCACAGGGCTGTGGGTTGTGGGAGCTGAAGGAGCGACTGGGCACAGGAGGCTTTGGAAATGTCACCAGGTGGCAGAACAAGGTAGATGAATGACGACAGATGGAAGGTGTAATCAATACACGTAGTTCAATTGAATGGTTGGAAACTCCAGCAGGTTGGATGGGATGATTATACGTGATTGAAGACAATATTCAGGGCTGTTTGGGGTCTGAGTGAGTGTTGTTGCAACCGTATGCCATAGAATGATGCCCACATTCGATGTTATTAATATTGTTGGCATTTAATTGTTTTATCTCTGCCAAAGCATATAGCATAAGCATGTTAGAGTGTAAAGCAACTGACCAGGAGAAGAAAAGGAAACGTTCATGAGGCGCCAGGGCCTGATAATATAGATTGTAGCGCTTGGCCTACTGAGTGTCCCTCTGGTATGACATCACAGCCAACCACAGGATGACCACCACAATGCTGCATCCTAACAGAATGCCTTTCATGGGAAACATGACACGCCCGTGATGTGGCCCATCCTGCTTAGTTCCATTGACTTGATTACTCACAGGGACTTTTAGCACAAATCTAAGGGTGATGGTAGCCTTGTGGGTAAGGAACAGTGCTTCCAGACAGAGCACCGGAAGGTCATGGGTTCGATCCCCGGGTCTGCCACCGCCCTGAGCAAGGTACTTAACCCTGAGTTGCTCCAGGGGAATGTCCCTGAAATAGGTAAGTACTTGTAAGTCGCTTTGGATAAAAGCGTCTGCTAAATGTAACGTAGAGAGAAAATCTCTACATTATGACTGTAGGTGATCCAACGTTAAGCAGGCTGAAATTCACTATATGTATACTCTGTAATCACGAAGGCCATGTTGATTTGTATTGTGGATTTTTGTTGTTATTTTTGTTGATACAGAATTAAGTTGATGAATTCTGAAATGTATATTTTAAATATATGCCGCTAGTAGCTTACAGCTAAGTCACAGACATTGTGACTTGGTTTTGCAACATTATTCTTAGTGAGCTACACGTAAAGGCATAAACGTTAGCACAACACAAGTCTTGATACGTTGTGTTGTGTTTGTCTGTGTATTAGACATACATATAGGAAGGCTTTTCATCCGGTAAATTGCTGCCGGAAATAACCACAATAGTAAATCATGAGAAATGACTTAACAGGAAGTAGGAAAGAACCAGTCACGCTCAGGTAGTCCACTGACCACACCTGGGGATGCACTTCCGCTTTACAGAATAATTTTAGCCTCCCATCAGGCCAAGGGCCACAGCACGATACGGGAAGTTGATGATTGTCATCAGACTGCAGGATGGCGTTCTATTACGAATGCTTTTCGTCAGTGACTAGAGAGTCTAAACTCTTTATGCATATTCATGTTCAAAGAATTCTTTCTGCCTTTTTGGTCAGCGTAAATGGTAAAATATACCAAGTCTGTAAACAATTTACATGCCGAATTAAAAGAATGCTGGCAACCATTTTAGTGGCAAGTTACAAGCATTGTGTTCCAGGAAACCTCATTTCGCACCGACTTTACAATGTATCAATGTTAACTGCTTGTGTATGTGATAGACGCGAGTCAATCTGTGTGACTGCTTGTGTATGTGTACCATTGTATGTGTTTGTGACCTTGCTCAGTGTGACTGATTGTGTATTTGTACCTATGCATGTGTATCCATTCATATATGTGTGTTTGTGTGTGTGTGTGTGTGTGTGTGTGTGTGTGTGTGTGAACAGGACACAGAGGAGCAGGTTGCTATTAAACAGTGTCGTCAGGAACTGAGCGAGAGAAACAAGGAGAGATGGTGTCTGGAGATCCAGATCATGAAGAGGTCAGTTCAAATCCTCCCAACACCAGGAAGACGTGGGAAATAATGTCACATAATCACAGCATTTATATTACTTATTCATGTTTTAAGCCACATTTAGGTATGGTGGTGTGTCTTACTGATGGAAATATGAGAAATTGTGATCAAGATTCAAATGTATTAATCCACAAGGGTTTGAGCAACAACTTGAATGTCTAATTGTCGAAATAACTGCAAAAAAGCCACATTGTACACTGCCAATCATTTGTCATTCAACAGACTTCAGTCAGATGATACGTGGGAATTGCTTTGGTCCATAATAGCCTTGCTCTTCGTTGTCAGGCAGCACCATTCTAGTAGTTCTAGTTTTAATTTATATTTCCAAACGGTCGTCTCTGACACACCAGGCAAGCGCTGGTTTGTCGTGTCTTGACTCAAATTCTATAAAAAATCCCGGCACTAATTATTTTGACATATGTTAATCTAACCATGCGTTTGGTTCTTTTCTCAAAACACAGAGAAGCTAATTTTAAACCCTCCACTATTAAAAACATCTCCGGGCATCACAAATGGCCGTGGGTTATTTCAAGACGTTGCCGTTTTTTTTGAGCCACCTACTCATCCTGCCCTGCCATGGTTTGAATGGCACAGCACCAACGTCTGTTATGTCTTGGGTTTAGGCTCGGGTGGATTCCTGGTGGCACTTTTGCGCGGCTGTTGGTTTTGTCGTGTGGTAAAATCTGTATATGTTTTGGCATTTGTAGGATTGAACATTTAAAAGAGTCTTTATAGAAGGTCACGGTTTAACAAGTGTGTTGTTCTCAGCTAGACTTGGTTAGAACCACAGTCCTATGGTGTGCCCACGCACTACTGGTGGAAAAACACATTACATAGCCGCTGGCAATTATATTATTACTGCTACTTAGCAAAGATGTATGTACAAGAGAAATAACCTACTCACGTTACACATACTAAAGACACACACACACACACACACACACACACACGCTCAGAAGGACGCACGTAGTATAAACTAGGCGTGATGACACACACACACACACACACACATCAGACTTACATACGCCACACACACATTTACAGATGGACATGCACATACACACAGCCATGCACATACACACGCACGGACACACAAACACATTTATTTATGCACACACATTTTCTCACATGCACCTTACTCACATGAGTATTGCTCAAATTTGGCCTTCAGCAAAATGATCATCGCTTAATATTCACTCCTTTTGCAATTCTGTCAATGATAAATATCAGAACAAAGCGAATATATTTAGTTAACCTCCACCTTTCACAGTACATCATCACCAAAGCTTATGAGGGGCTGATACGTAACGAAACAGATATTTCCCAAATCAGGTAATGTAAAACTCCTCTGTGTGTTGCATCAGAAATAGCCATTTTGTAACATTATTATTGTTATTTTGCTCTGACTTTGTATCATAAGTATCATGTTTTTACTAGGAGAGCCTGGTCTGCCTAGTGTCCACTCCCTAGCACAGACTACAGACATGGGGCCCTGGTGGGGCTGGTGGTTTTGGGGCTGGTGGTGGGGCTTGTGGTGGTGGTGCTTGGGCTGGTGGTGGGGCTTGTGGTGGTGGTGCTTGAGCTGGTGGTGGGGCTGGTGGTGGTGGTGGTGGTTTTGGGGCTGGTGGTGGTGGTGGTGGGGCTGGTGGTGGGGGGGGGGGGGGGGGGGGGGGGGGGGGGGGGGGGGGGGGGGGGGGGGGGGGGGGGGGGGGGGGGGGGGGGGGGGGGGGGGGGGGGGGGGGGGGGGGGGGGGATTGGTCACATCAATACTGCTTATTATTCCCCCCATGGTTATCATACGTACGTCTGTGTTGCTGTCCTAACCGAGCACTGTCACTGTCCGTGAGTTTCTGTACAACGTCATGGACCCGGGGAGGTAATTTGTTTGGCCCGGGTGACCTGAGATGGCTGGTCTCATTTAGTGTCTGCCATTGTTTGAGTTTCCTCATTCTATTTTATGGACAAAAAAAAAAAGAGTTTATAGTTTAAAAGAAGAGGCCTCTTAATCCAAACCACATTTGTTTTTGGTTTCAATCACGGTTACGTAACAGCGAGGAGAGAGCGGAGGGTTGGGGGGTATTGCTCTGTCGGGCGGTGACTGTTGACTCCCGCTCCTCAGGCTGGACCATGTCAACGTGGTAGCGGCCAGGGAGGTTCCAGAGGGGATGCAGAGACTGGTGGCCACCAATGACCTGCCACTGCTGGCCATGGAGTACTGCCAGGGAGGGGATCTGAGAAAGGTGTGTGTGTGAGCGTGCGTATGTGTGTGCGTGGGTGAATGATTGTACAATCTCACTTTTCTTTTAAACACACAAATGGATGGAAAAAAGTACTTGCTTTGTTGTATTTGCACTAATACATTCCTAGTGGCCTATAAACGAAAGGGTTACGAGGGATGTTTGTGCACTGTGTTTGTACGTCAGCGCTTGTCTTATCTTACGTCCGACATTATCTCGCCGTAACTCACTGTGCTATTACGCCTTTTGGTGTGCCCACAGTATCTCAACCTCCTGGAAAACTGCTGTGGGATGAGGGAGGGATCGGTCCTGATTCTGCTGCGGGACATTTGTAAGTGCTCTTTAGCCTCTCCAAGACCCAGGGATCTGTCAACACGAGGGATGGGGAAGGCTACGGGAGACAGACAGAGAGAGGGAGGGGGAGAGAGAGAGAGAGAGGCAGTATAAGTGAGTAATTAATTGAGCTTGCAGTGATTAGTTTCCTGTAGGGTGAAGGATATGGTCACTCACGGTGACCAGTGTCATGATGTCATCGTCAATGACCCTAAACCACAGCGGTTAGTCACACACTCTGGAGGAAGCTTATGTCAATGTCAAGTTCACTGTACACACACACTCCACGCATCCTTAAGCATGGCCCAAGACCCTACAGTGTTTAAACTGATTTCGGAGAACATTGATGTTATTGTTTATAGAATATACCCCTTTCGTGTTTTGCTGTTTACTTTATTAATGCCTGTACACACACACACACACACACACACAATCATACACAATGTCAGTTTCCTGCAAGGGTGGCCACTTCCTGCAAACCCTGTACCAACAGCTAGGGCAGAGACATACACACACACACACACACACACACACACACGCAACACTTTCAAGGACTTGGAGGTAATGAGTTCCACATCACTTAACACTCACCAACAACCTAACCACTACACCCATCTTGACGCACTAAGGCGGTAACAATGCTTTTTAGGTCATAAAGGGAGTCTTTTTGGTCTCCCTTTATGACTTGAGTCGGCCCCTCAGTCACTACGCCTCACTGATTCACTACACAACAGGGTAGCATGCTATGTGTGTTCCCACATCTGGGTCATACGCGTTCATTCATGTTTATATATACGGCGTATAAACACGTCGACGTCACAAACATTACAAAAGCGACTTTTTTCACGCTTCCTGTCTCTTGCTGCCCTGTGTGACAGCATCGGCTCTAACGTACCTCCACAAAAAGAGGATCATCCACAGAGACCTGAAGCCCGAGAACATTGTGCTGCAGCAGGGCGAGAACAGGGTGAGTTCAACGCCGTTACGGGTTCACATCCCGGGGGGAACCACGCCTCACATTTCGGGAAAATTATGACCCCAAAGTGCACATGGAATTAGTGTGCTTTTCCAGTCTCGTTCTGCTCGAGTTGTGACTGCGAGATGCCTTTCCACTTAAAGGGAGCTCTCGGTGTCTTAGTGTTTTACGTCCATTCAAGCAGTTTGAACGCCCGTACCCCTGCTGTTTCCAGCGATTGTTGGGAATGTTTTGACCTTACCTTCCTCTGTGGGTTTCGCCCGCTTATGTTTACTATGTAATATACAAGTCGCAGCCTTGGTTATACTACATGAAGTATGCTGTATAACTGAGGCCAGACGTATTAAAGATGTTGCCCCACATTTAAGTACAAGTTAAACTTAAATGTAAAAACAAACGCGATTTATTTACAAAAATGTACATATACCATAAAACACTCGCTTTGATTCTTTTTACAGTACAGTAAATCCAGCATTCTAATCTTATCATCGGTGTAGATTGGTCAGATAAACGTAATACACTAATATAGGGCAGATCAACACAATAACAAGAGCGTATCACTTTTGTTATTGGATGATCCAACTTTATACACACTCCCTTTTCTTCATTATTTTCCCTATGTTTAGTATATCCATAAAATTATAGACCTGGGCTATGCCAAGGAGCTGGACCAGAACAGCCTGTGTACGTCATTTGTCGGAACGCTGCAATACCTGGTATGTGGTGACACTACAATTAACGTGCATGGAGCAATCTCCATTTTGCAATTTCTGCCATGCTCTGGTATGCGTGTGTGTGTGTGTGTATGACAGTCAAATATGTTTGCCTTATCCTCCCCTACAGGCGCCAGAGCTGATTGAGCGGCAGAAGTATACGGTCACGGTGGATTACTGGAGTTTTGGAACGTTGGTGTTTGAGTGTATCACAGGATTCCGCCCTTTCTTACCAACCTGGCAACCTGTTCTCTGGTACTGCCGAAAACCGTCCCACCTAATTATTACAACACGGAGAAACTGTGCCTGTACACTAAACTACAGCTTACATTCCTCTTTGTTGTTACTGTAAATGCGCTGAATGCGTACTCTACCCTGACCAAAAACTAGACGTCTGGAGGAAAAACAAACTAACATCGTCTAATGTCTACGAATGGTATATTTTTCTAGCGATGACGTTCATCGGCAGCTGCTACTATCGCTAGTACTGTCGTACTGTTTGTAGCTAATGACTCACGCTGAGGCTAGCAAGAGGGCAGGTCTGGGCTAACATATAGCATCTTCATCATTTGAATCACCTGCATCTATTTTGCTATTTCACTATAAACCATTTAATTAGATTTAGCCAGATGGTTGATGGTTGTGATAGGCAGCATTCCAGAAAAGTAATAATAGAAGATTTCATGAAAAGGGTATTACCAAGTCTCAAGTATTGCAGGAAATGTGTGCTGTTCTGACGTCAATTCCCCCCAACAATCAGGGGGGGGGTTTCATTCTGCCTTCACTCTTTTCCTTTTTAAGGCACAACAAACTGAGGATGAAACAAGATCACGACATCGTGGTCTACGAGGACCTCAGTGGGGATGTGCACTTTTCTAAACATTTGCCCCCGCCAAACAATTTAAACAGGTGACACACACACACACACACACACACACACACACACCCACATGCTGTGATTGTATAAACACTTCATGGCCACTAGTGTATGAACCTGAGTGAACCGCGGTGTTTGTGCACAGTCTGTTGTTGGAGAAGATGGAGAGGTGGCTGCAGCTGATGCTGAAGTGGTCTCCACAGGAGCGAGGCAAAGACCCTCAGTCCACGCCGAGCAACTGCTTCTCCCAGCTGGAGACCATCCTGGAGCTCAAGGTGCTTTTCGTGCCGTCATTCATCGCTGAGTAGATTCTGTGACTGTAAGAAGTGCTGCCGTTGTTTATTTCGCCCGGATGCAGACAGATTTGAGGGCCATGCTAATGGTCTGTGTGTAGACCGTATGGACCTGGCGGCCATGTTGGCGAGGTGGGTGGGTAAACCTTCTAGAATCATTCGGGGGGGAACCACGACAACTCAATTGAAATGCATTCTAAATGCTACCCGGGTGGGGAATGCAGAACTAAAAAAAGAATGCATTGAGTTTCCAAAGATTCTAGAAGGTTTCCCCACCCCAACTAACCAATATGGCCGCTAGGTGAATAAGGTCCATGGGCTGTATTGCAACCAAGCAAGCAAAAGAGGGAATCATCATCACTTAGCCTCACTTCAGCTGACCTTTAAAACAACAACAACAACAACAACACCAGAATACGCAAAAACAACATCTTTGTCCTCTTCTCTTTCCTCCAGCTGGTCCATGTGCTGAACATGGTCTCCGCCAAGATATTCTCCTACTCGGTCTCAGCCGATGAGACGGTGGCTGACCTACAGCTGCGAATAGAGCAGGACACAAACATCCCTCCAGCCAATCAGGAGCTGCTTCTAGAAGCCGGGCTAGCGGTGGAGTCGAGCGGGGAGGCCCTGCAGTGCGCTGTGGATTACACAGTAAGCGACTTCTGCTATGAACTCACGCAAACCCTTTCTAAACCCCCATAAGTATTGCGTTAATAGTTAGCTATCCGCGTGTGTGTGTGTGTGTGTGTGTGTGTGTGTGTGTAGGAGATCGACGGCCGGCGAACAGACCTGCCTTTGGTCTTCCTCTTCGACCGCTCCTCCCGCAGTTACGAACCGCTGTTCACCCCCCGCACCCTCCCAGAAAACATCCGCTTCGTCCGTGAGTAGATCTGTCTGTCTGTCTGTGCCGACGGCCTCTGAGGAGAACACACAAATTAAAGAAACAGAGCTATGCGTGGTGTTTTGCCACATTCACGCCATATGGGAGAAATGGGGGAAGCAGGAAGAATCGATAGCGTTCATGCGACCACGTGGACGGGAGACGTCGGAAGGAGGGACGCTGGTCCCGTTGGAAATATGCTAACCGGCAAAAAAAGGAACCGTTGGGTGGGGCCTGATGGGTGTATTTGGGCTTGGATGATGTGTCATGATTGTTCATAATATGAACTATTTGTCCAATTTAACACTAAACTACATAAACAATAAGATATTTTAATTGTTTAGTTGTGCCCAAGTCGGAGAAATTGGATCTGTCTGAGTGTTCCCGATGCTTTTTTCCCCTCCTCGAAATGCAGTAATTATGGTTACTCCGACATGGCGTGAACGGCCTCCGGGTCTCGCTCTGAATCACTCTGTGTGTGTTTGGCCTTCTTTCTCATTTCCTGTCTGGTTCCGTGGTTCCCATAGAGACGGACCCCAAGCACATGCTGGCCTACAGCCCTCTGAGGAGGACATGTGGCCAGGCATGGCACACCATCCGCTCCCTGAAAGAGGACTGGCAGAGGCTACAGCAGGGCCAGAAAGCTGCCATGTAGGTGGCACACACACACACACACACACGCAAAACACACACACACACACACACACGCACACACACAGAGGAAGAGACATATAAACCTGTGAAACCACAGACATATAAAAATGCACACACACATGCAAAAAAATATACATGTGAT
>OOFB01014931.1:55523-70361 GCA_900323305.1 Trachyrincus murrayi | reverse complement strand
ATGTTTAGTTCCTCTAGTTATGGAGTACTGATACTGACACAAATGCTGTGTCAGTATCAGTTTAGTCAGTGTGTGTTAGTGTGTGTGTGTGTGTGTTGTTAGTTGCCTGTGTACGAGTATGTGTGTATGTTTGTGTGTCGGTTGTAAACTTGCCTTGCCTTGCCTGTGTGTGTATGTGTGTGCGTCTGTGTGTGTGTGTGTGTGTGTGTGTGTGTGTGTGTGCATGTGTGCGTGCTCCAGGCCAGGGTGAGCGAGCTAGAGGAAGAGATGATGATGCTGCAGACAGACATCGTGGATCTGCAGAGACAGCCGTGGAGGAGCGGAGAGGCTCTGGAGACTCTGTAGGCAGACACAACACTCATTAGCTTTCACATCATGTGGCTCAATAAGCAACTGCTGTAACTCTAGCCCTCCTCCCTCCCTCTCTCTCTTTCTCCCTCTCTCTCCCTCTCTTTCTCTCTCTCTCTCGTTCTCTCTCCTTTAGTGAAGGAAAAGCCATGGAACTCTTCCGGAAACTCAGAGAGAAACCCAGAGGTCTGACAGACTTTCAAATAGTTTGTAATGAATAATGAAACCATCCCTTTGTGGGGTTAAAGACTTCACAGCTTTATTGATCCCGTCATACCTCTAAACCAGCGGTCCCCAACCACTCTAAACGACACAGTTTTACTAACCCAGAGTGTGTGTGTGTGTGTGTGTGTGTGTGTGTGACCAGACCAGAGGTGTGCAGGGGACAGTCAGGAGGTTGTGCGTCTAGTGGTGCAGGCTGTGCAGTTTTATGAGAGGAAACTTAGAGACTTCTACACTCACCTCAGGTACTAAGCATCCAATTTATGTATATCACTTTGCTTACACTTACACTGTGTAACATTTTCACAAAAATCATTTGTGATTTTATTGTAAACAACCTAGTGGCAGTTGATCACACCAAAATGTAGTCTCGTGAATCAGACTTTAGATTAATATCAGGAAACAAGGCGTAGCTCCGCCCTTTCAGTGTTTGGTTTCTTGGGCTCTGTGCCGGCTCCTCCCAGGAGTTCTGCTATAACATAGCAGGACCGCTGGGTCCCAGATTATACCAAGATGTAACCCAGAGGTCTGACTCTGACTGACTTGTTTATAATGAAGCTATCCCTTGTGTTTTTGGACAATCATTGGAAAAACTTTACAGCTTTATTGATTTGATCATACCTCTAAACGCTACAGTTTCAATCACCCAGAAACTGAAACCAACTGTAAATAATGCTGTGTGTGTGTGTGTGTGTGTGTGTGTGTGTGTGTGTGTGTGTGCAGTAAGACGGTCGTGTGTCGCCAGCGTGTGATGGAGCTCCTCCCCAAGGTGGAGGGCGTGGTCCAGAGGATGGCTGAGAGTGAGCAGGTCCTGATGGGCCTCCAGGAGAAACGCCAGAGGGAGCTCTGGGACCTGCTCAAAGTAGCCTGCGTGAGTCTCCCCGCCCCCTCCACACACACACACACACACACACACACACTCTCTTAAGACCCTGACACACCAAACCGACGTCAAAGAACTAGCCGCGACGAAGGCCGACTGTGTCTGGGCCATAACACACCTGCAGCCTACAGCACTTGAATACACCGCAAAGACTACGTTCGTTGTGCACCTGCGTGAGAGGAAATAACTCTCCATACCAGCAGGTGGCGGTAGCGTAGCAGTAGGTTACTCCGGTAGTCTGTATTCGTCCGTACATGAAACAAAGCAGCGTTTGCCTACCATTTTTCACACCACTCTCGCTCACCAAACAGACGTAATATAGCTACTTCGTTCGTGTATTGGAATGATCAGATGAGATGAAGATGAAACATGAGAAGAACCTTTGCGTATGCCCTCTTGACGAAAGTCGTGTGCTGCTTCGCTCACTTCCGTTTTTCTTCTTGTGCACTGATTCGCTCAAGCTGAACAGCCAATCAGAGTGATTTCTCTCACCGACGGCCTCCGTCGCCGATTCGACATGCTCTTATCGGCCCGGAAAAGCCGCCGACAAGGGAGGACTAGTGCCAACGGTGTGGGACACGCCGCAAAAACTAGGGCCACAGATGCTCACCGCTGGCCCGGTGTGTCAGGGTCTTTACAGTATAGTACTATTTACTATTTAGTAACTATTTAGTATTTAGACATTTTTATCCAAAGCGGCTTACAGTTAATTCAGATATAGTTATTAAGGAGCAGGTTGGGCTGTGGACATTGGGTATCGAACCCAGTACCTCTGGGATGGGAGTTGAACTCCCTAACAACTACACCACTCATCATGTCAAGTTGTATTCGTATACCCCAGAATCCCTAGTTTAGCAATTGGCATAGAATACTAGTCTACCAATTATTAGTACTAGTACACCATTTGGTAATTTTAGCAGACACTTTTACTTACTTACTTACTTTTACTCACTTTTACTCCAACGTGACTCAAAGGCAACTCAGATGCAGCTAATTAAAGAGGAGCAAAACATCTTGCTCAAGGCTGCCGACAGATAGTCTGCAGACATTGAGGAACTAACCCCCTATCAACTATGATGATGGATGAGTACCGGTCTGTGTTTGTGTGTGTGTGTGTGTGTGGTGGGCCGATGGGCCCCCGATCCCCCGATGTACTCACCATGGGCACCGTGTTCCGTTTGTGCTCTCCAGAGTAAAGTCCGCAGCCCAGTCAGTGGGAGTCCCGATGGTATGAGGACCCCCTCCTCAGTACCTACACTCCTGACCCCCAGACAGAGCCTGCAGAACCCGTGAGACACAAACACACGCACACACACACATATACTCATGTAGAGATGAACCTATTCCCGTACGTACAGTAATATGGACAACATGACACGGGTGATGTATTGTATGTGTGACTCACGATCGACCGATCGGCCGTTCCCTCAGAGACGAGTCGCTGGTGGAGGAGAGCAGAATATTCGAGAACCGACTGCAGTGTCTCCTGCATGACACCATCCAGGAGTCAGAGAGCTCTATGGAGGTAGGTCACACACACACACACTCACACACACACACCCGTAGACCTAGTGATGCAGTTGGTGGTACTGGCTACTTAGTATTAAGTATGACTTATTATTTTAATAGTATGAGTATTTCATGAGTGAATTAATAAAAAGAAATGTGTTCTTCGTCATAAGCCTTTTTCAAGTATTTGGTTTTGAAAACAAAATGATTTGTGTTAAAACAGTTTTGTGGTGATTGCTCTGAACAGTATGTGCACGTGCCTACGAAACGTAATATTAATGTTGTGTTTGCGGACTTCCTTGAAAACGGGATGGTTCGTCTCAAATTGCAAATAAAGTATCTTCTTCAAGGGGGTTATTCCTGAACACACGTTACGTTAACGGGCTTGAACTGCATACGTCTGACTATTTTAACCCTGTGTCTCGTCTAGATACTGAGCGAGTGGAACTGGATAAGTGACGTGCAGGATTTCTCCAGTGACCTCTCCTAAAGGTTGTGTAACTGTATTATGGAACTGTACTGTAATGTGATACTCTGCTGCCCCTCTGTGGAGACGTGGGTGAAGTGCGGTCTGGTTTGATAAATAGAGATGATGATGATGATCAGCCGCGGTCTGTTGCTAGCCGGTGTTCGCTCTATGAGATTAGCAAGGGACCAAACTGACGTGGCTCCTCAATGCCAACATTGATAGAGGAAGATTTTGTTTGCCAATATGTCAACATGTCAAGTATTGTGCAAAGTATACTGCCTTGGTACATTTCTCTCTAATAACGTATAAGGTAAATAAATGCACAGGGCATGTGTAATGAATATTTGGATACAGTGCAAACATAACCTATACTATTAGATTATATATATAAAAATATATATATACATACGGTACATTTCACAGAATAGATTGTATGTGAATACCTGGGAAACAAGTGTGTAAATTGGTGTTTCATCAAGATGTCTTAATATTTTATTCAATCTTGTATTTAGTTTAATTATTTGGAAACACTTTTCCTTTTCCAGGATGGATACATAGTGTTGACTTTGTCATTGTTAAGATGTTACATATTTGTACTGTTTCACTTTCTTGCTTGGCTTTTATCGTCATACCAAATGTGTCTTAAGAAAATCTCAGGTGTCATTCACTGCCATGTATATTTCTTCTGTGTATCATTAAGGCCTAAATGATGCTTCTGAAAGGCTGCACAAGTGTTTCCACATACGTTAGGTCTCCAGTCAAACTACACAGATTAAAATAGAACATCTCTCTCTGCTCTGGTTTATTTTAAGTTAATTCTTTAACTATTCACTGATTCAATTTATAAATGATAAAGCCGTTCATACCCTCAAATGTAACAGTTTTATAGCTTATTGTGTTTGTGATTTCTATGTAATCCTATACATTTAAGATACATTTCCATACTTGGGTTTGATGCTGTAAACTTGTGAATACAAAGTTTTGTATTCACAAAAGTGATGTCTTGTATATTTATCGGATACATTTGTAAAAAAAAAAGGTGTAATATTCTTTTTTATGTAGAGATATCTGGGATAGAAAATATGATATTTGTGAAAGAAAAAGGTTTAAATATGTAATACAGCCGGTTAAAAAAAAAGACTAACTATTGATAAAATTGGTATTTTACATTCTTTATTAAACAAATTCAATAAATCATGTTGAGGTCCTGACTGGTGATATTTTTCCCAAATCCAAAGATCAGCCCAGACAAGGTAACAGAGCAAGAGAACAGGTACAGCACTAACAAGACCAGACCAAACAAATAGATGACAGAGATCTTGGTAATTTCTAGTGACTGATCTGAAACGTAGGCAACTGTAGGTACACAGTGTAACTCTTCACAAAGCTGAACATTAAATCTAAATATTGAACTGTTTTGTCAAACTAAAAGGATCAAGTCTCTCTTTGTCAGTTCCATTTACTCCCAACTCGTATTGCATCCGTTTCAAAGTACTTTCCTGCAGTGAACCTGCCGTTGTTCTGGAAGTGTACAGATTTTAGTTTTTCTACACCCCCCTTTGGATTTAAAAGCACCGACTTCGAATGTCGGAGATGCCTTATTTGTTGTCTATGTTAAACAAATTTAACTATCTCATATATATGTTTTTTTAAGCAAAGGGAGGCGACGGTCAATTAAAAAGGTGCTTCTTAGCAACTGTGGGTGATACCTGGGAGGACCAGGATGTATACAGAGCTGTCATGTGCTGCATCAAATGTCAGATTCACTTCAACTTCAGCACTGGTGTTCCTAGATCTTAGACCGATATGGGATTAAGGCAAAGAAATGTGTGTGTTTTGGGGAGGATTCTTCGGTTTCATTACATTTAGAGTCTTGGCTTATTATTCTGAAGTATTGCATCCTTCTCTTTTTCTTTTTATCGTCTACCCCTCTTCAAATTCTTATGCCTCGAGTTCGAAACCCACGCCGACCTTGTGCCCTCCAGCGTTGAAGTTCTTCCCGTCAATCAGGCCTGAGAGGGTGAGTTTCACTCCTGCAGAAAAGGAAGCAGTCAGAATGGAGGTCCACGGTAAGTTAGGCTCCAGCGATTTCTTGTCATTTTGACAGCAGCATCTCTAGACAGGTAAGAAGCAGAAGTACTGGACTCACCTGGCCTGAGTGTTTGTGTGTAGCCTACTCCAACCAGACAGGCGTTGTTCACTTTGGTCTGCGGGGAGGGGAATGCAATCATCATAACCTTGTATGTTGCACCATCATACACAAATATGAATCTACTGTTAAAAGGTGCTGTAGGTGGGATTTAAGAGCAATTATTTGAGTGTCATTTGTTAGAAATGCCATAGCCATCCGTCAGCTATCAGTGAGTGAAATGCTCTGTGAGAATATCCGTTTTGAGTTTACTGCGCCTGTATGAGACAATTTAGATTTTAGACCGCCCTCGGCTCATTTCTGACCAATCAGGGCAGCATTTCCGTGGTTGGGTCGGGGAAATCCATCTTGCCTGTCAACCACAGGTGTGTGAAATGAAACACTTCGCAGAGAGCGAGGGGAGGTTTTTTTGGTAGTTTAGTTTCAAAATCTTTCTTCCGCTCTTTTCTGCTCTCTCACTCTCTCTTACCTACAGCACCTTTAATACCTAATATCTACTGTGTCGGCTGCTGTGACAAATGTTCCCCTGGGGATCCATAAAGTACATATCCATATCGTATGTATGGTGAAGGCCATGCTTACAGACAGGGAGGTGTCCTTATCCAGCTGGTGTTTGGCTCCGATCTCAAAGCGTGTGTTGTTGCTGCCGGCCGTCCAGGCCAGGTTGATTGCCATCTCCAAGTTGCTGTTCACCTTCTGGTGAATGGACCCGCCGAATTCTGTCCCGTCGTTACTGAAATGCACCACGAAAAACATCCACAGCAAAACACATGATTATTAATATGTACGGAACGCATTTCTGTGTCGCCGATTTAATGCCAAATGTTTTGTTGTCTTTTGACATCTTGAATTGCGTCATCTTTACATTCCTGCACACTGAATCCCTCTCCCTTCCTCTCCCCCTCTCTCTCCTTTTCTCATACTCACACATTGGTGTGAAGCTGGAAGTCTCCGGCCTTGTAGCCCACGGCAAAGTTGTTCTTGGCCAGTTTGGACTTCGCCGTGTCAAAGGCGATCTGGTAGCCCACCAGCCAGCCCTCGTAGCCCAGCACGGCGGCCGCATGGACGGTGGGGCCGGACATGTCGAAGTCCAGGTCGCAGCCGACGTTGACGTACTCCCGCTTGTAGCTGGTCTTCAGCTTGGCACTCTTCTTGCTGAAGGACGGGTAAGGAAGGTAATTTGTGATGGCAGAAGATCTTCCTTTTTTGTTTGTATAATTATCTTTATATTATCGTTATTATATAATCTTCTTATTTCGATCTTACCCGGTGTTGGGAACAAACGATGTGTCCAAACCCAGCTTCAGGCCCAGTGCCAGCTACAAACCCAGACACAAATAAATGGTTAACCTAACGATATATTAAAATTCAAATATCTTTATCGGTTTAATGTCTTTCTGAAATTCATCATTGGATGCTACACAACAAACAATAATAGCTTTGTTTAGGTACAGAAGCTAAAACAACGAAGCCGACCATTAGGCGGGTGCTTCTGGCCTCACCTGGTCCTCCATGGTGACCTCCGTGGTCAGGGTGTTGTCAGTGTTCCACTTCTGGTTGAAGCTGAGGCCCAGGTCCTTCAACTTGTACTTGGTCTCCAAGTGGCCCGCAGACCTCCCCGTGTCCGTGTTGTTGGAGCCAGACGTGGCAAACTCCTGAAGGAGCGAAGAGGCACCAGGACAGGGAGGATTACAACATGAATAATAATAATAATAATAATAATAATAATAACAACAATAACATGGGAGGAGAACACAGGAAGCCACTCGGAGGGGGGAGGGGAATTAGGAAAGCACAGCTGTGGAAATCGGAAGCGTGGAGTGAAAGGAAAACATAGGAACGAATGGGAAGAAGCATCTCCGCATCCCCTGCTGCTGCTCCATCGTTTCTCACGAGTTGGCTCTTATGTCTCTCGTGGAAACAAACTTTGATTTCAAGCCGAAGAGTGGCTTCTCGGCGAATAGTAAGATGTATTGAAAGACGGCAGAGGGACATGGGAGAGGCTACTCGGGTGTGTGTGTGTGTGTGTCTGAGGCGGTGCTCCTAAGGATCAGAGCGGGTGGGTCTGTAACAGGAGACTAGCGAGTGATAGCTATAGTAACTACTGCTGTAAAGGAAAAGGCCACACACACACACACACACACACACACACACACACACACACACACACACACACACACACACACACACATATATATATATATATATATACATATAAACACAACCGCTATCACCAGTTCACCCTGCAGTGAGGACACACACACACTCTTACCATCTGAAAGAAACCATCCATAGAGGAAGCAGAAAAAGGGAGAAAGTTAGGAAGACAGTTAGGAAAACTGTATCAAGTACATATTTAGATAGAATTTACTATTCCTATTGGACCAATGGGAAAAGTCCTTGGAAAAATTAAAAGCCTCATGCCATTACTTTACGCTGATGGATAGCCGTTTTCGAGGGTGTGGCACTGAGCAAGAAAAGGCAGCCTGCTGGTTAAACAGACAGAGCTATTTCTCCAGCCTGATGACTGTCAGACTGAGTGTCAGACATTGGCAACCACACAGTGAGTCAGCCACATGAACTACAGGCCGGTCCAGAAGAAGAGGACAACACATAGGGAAGACTTACAACTCCACTCTGGGACTTGGTCTTCAGGTCCAGTTTAACAACGCCAAAGCCTGAAAAATAAACGGAATTGTCTTTTTAAAAATAGGGTTAGGATGAAGAAATGTCTGAATAACCAAAATACTCCATTGCACTGTAAATTAGATTACAGATTACAGATTTTCTTAGTGCACGCACAATGCACAAAAAAAGTAATTGGAAAACTTTCCAAATCAACAATGAAAACTAGAAGCCAGTTATGAAGGCCTGCAGCTGTTGTACACCTGCATGACTCGAATAAATAAATAATTGACTATTTTACCATAGCCCTTGCTGAAGATATCTTTGGCAGATTTCCCAAGGTCTGAATATGCAGGAGGGACGGCCATTGTGCCTGTGGAGACAAGAGGAAGGAAACACTTCAAAATCCTATTTATAGTGCAATAAACACCCATAAACCCACTTCGCTTCATAAGAAACACAAATGACGAATGCATACTCTAGGACTTGCGGGCACTCAAGTCTAGAAAGCAGAAAACAAAAAGACAACAGATGAATAATAAATAACATATAAGTCACAGCAGCATCTCAGCTATCGGCTCACACACGCAGCATTGTTTCCAGTGTCCATTATTGTTTCCAGGTCAAAATAAAACCCTTGAAATCAATATAAAAATCAATAGATGGGTTATGCCATCGCTGGCGAGCTACAACAGCTCTGATCCAAACCGGTACCAACCAGATCTCTCCCCTCCCCCTGACACCATACAATAAACCAAGCCATTTCCTGGCCTCAGTCCATTAGGAACAGAGCAGAAGTGGTTCACTTAATCAAATTGATTCTCTAAGGAAAACACTGTCATACAGTGGGCCAATAGCAATGCTAATGCAGTATGTTAGCATCACTATATAAAAAAACCAAGGGGAAAAAAAAAGAAGCAAAAGCTGTACCAGGCCACACTGCAATACCAACACAAGCAGAAGCAGTTTGGTTAGTCAGCAACTATTTCTTCTGCATAGCACTGCACACTAAGCTTTATACTGTCATCAGGGTCTCCCAGTGCTTTCACTGCATGGCATGGCGGTGTGTGTGTGTGTGTGTGTGTGTGTGTGTGTGTGTGTGTGTGTGTGTGTGTGTGTGTGTGTGTGGCAGGTATACAGTGTTTATCTCCTGCCTGCAATCACTGATAGTGACCAACCACCTTTGCCAACCTTAACTCTAAAATGGTGTTTCTCTTTCTCAAGGAAACCACGAGAGGTTATTCCCAGAGTTCTCTTCTGTCCAAATCCTCATTAATTATGAATGGAAATTAGTCCGGCTGGGTCAATGAAGAGAAGGCACGATCCGAGCACCCTGATGACCTGTCTCAGGGCTCTCCCCTCTCCCCCCCCCACCCCTCCACTCACCGTGGCCCGGGGGAGGCGGGTGGTGTGCACATGCCCCACAGTGGCCTTTGCTCTCTCCTTGCTTCTTGCCTGGCAGGCTTTCCTCGGCCATGACTCTCACTCTTTACAGGAGGGACAACGGAAAGCATGGGGAAGGCATTCTTACACTGTTATCACAACAACGTGTTACATGTACATCTGATGTGGGCTCCGGTGTAATCAGTTCTCACTTTGTGTGAATATTTAGGACATAGAAGAGTACCTAGGTACCCTCAAGTGCCCTCTTATGTAGCTGGGCTCTGGTGGACTATCGCAACACGTATACAGTATAGCAATGGCCGATCGGTTGGTGAATGCATGTACTTTGTGCACTAGATGTGCACATACCTAACCCTGTATATGGCCCAGTATTTACCCTACATGCATCCAGCAGCGGCACAGCGCTGCTGCTGGATTACTAGCGCCACTGCAATCAAAACAAATATATATTTGTTTTTAGAATTACAAATTATGTTGGGCCCCCCAAATGCTATTTGTTTTATTTAAAAGCATATACAGTATATCATAGGTGCTAGTGTTCTGCTATAGAAGAATAAAAAACGCATGATGATACTGTAGGTGGCATTAGCTCATGAATGGCTTTAGACTAAATGTAGGAAGCATAAAGAGAAAAAGTAACACAAGTGACTTGATAATAGAACGTAGCCTACATATTTGATTGTGTAGAACAGAAGTAACAGTATTATAAAACACAGACGTTGGGATTGCAGACTGAAAACTGTATTTGGGCTAACATTAATGCCAACAAAAATTTGTTATGTATGAGACCATTTCTGTTTGAATGCAGCAGAGCCCTACTGGAATCAGTGATCACACTAAAACCTCTCTGCACCCACGCAGCACTGTGCACATCAGCACCATGCACATCAGGACCGTGCACACACACATCAACATAGTGCACCTCACACACACACACACCTCAGCACAGCTGCTGGAAAAAAATCGTAGGGGGAAACATTGTGGCCGTTGTGTGACCTTCGTTGATACAGTATCAGTAGCACCAGTACCATCACTAATAAAATACTGTATAATATATACCAACTTTGGTTTGTATTCTAAATCATTATACCAATGTCTCTCTTATTCTCCCGTACCTAATGGACAGTTAAGTGCAACAATGTTCACAATATAAATCGGTCTCTACACTTTCATTTGGTAAAAGGTCTGTAGGTTGACACCCACTACATGTCATGACTCCTACACTGACTGGATGTCCGCCCCCAGAGCAACAGCCTGCTAGCTAGTTCTGAGCAGACATTGTGTTGACCTTGTCCTCCCGGCAACGTCTTTCTCAGTTATCTTAATCTCTTTATACAGGCGACAGCGCCACCCTTCCTTCACCAGTCTGGTTTCTGACTACTTCCAGTCTTACTGTAGTCCACCAGCACCCTTTTGCTATTTTTAGTCCAGGTGAACTTGATACGTTCTCCCTTGTGGCCAGTGGTGTTCAAAATGGTGGCTCTTTTCCCCATTCAGACTGTTAAATTGTCAATCGAAAATACCTGAAAACTTTAACCGACACAATAGAAGTCACACTCAGAAATTGATTCAAATTTCATCCGATTCAAAATGCCTGCCTTCTATCACATCAGAAAATGATAATGCAACACCAGGGTCATTGCAACACCTAGTGAGTCAGCCAATGAGCAAAGAAAATGCATTCTTTGGTAGAACTGTACAAACGTGTGTGTACACAAACATACCATTACTATTACCTTGCAAAATGCAAGGTTAAGACTAGTCATGTTACACCAAGAGCATTTATGGACTGCATGTGCCTACTTCCTGCCACCATGTGTTAAATATGGAGACTCAATAGTTGTTGTTTAATGACTATATGTCTACTATTCTATTATAATTCTAGACTGGGAAATCAAATCAAGAAAGGATTTCAGAACTTTGTATAGCTTACGGTTTAATCCTATTCACACGTATTTGTGCATTTATGTATTTGTCAATGTAGATCATGTCTTATTACCATTAAGGTCCAATGACAACCTATATTAAATGGAGTATGGAAGCAGCCTATACTGGCCTGGCCTGCACAGGAGGTGGCACTATGGACTTCGAGCTGCAACACAAACGTTCAGATAGCAACCTAAACTAATGGACCCTATGGATAGGCACATGGAGCTGCTTTTCAGCAAAGTCAGGATTTGACTGTATTATTTTATTATCGTATTGTCATCGCCTCCAAAATGCATATTTTACCGTTTTCTTTTGGAAAGTTTCTAACGTTGTCCCCACCCCAAAATGTATATCTAGGCAGCCACCTTTTACCCCCAAAAAAACCCAGCCATCTGGTGATTGCGCAGTCGTCTCGAATTTAAAGAGTGTCATGAGAACACGTCCCATCTAGCACTTTTTATTGATCGGATCTATTAAAAAATCGAAACATTAGTTTTGCTCTATTTACCAGGGCATTATAAAACAAGTTAACAAATGTGAGAAATGGGCGACGAGCCTGATTTTGCATTGTAGCCCTATGACACTCACATACGGCTTACTTTCTCTTCTCACACTTCACTTTTAGAGTATGCAGTGCACGGATTTCGACCCCTCTTACAGCGTATGGATATAATATTGGAAAACATACCGTACCTTTATTTATGAGGCGATGCGCTCTTTTACAACGTGCTGTATCGCGCTACGGGGGCACAGTGAAGGAGAAATGGACGCAGACTGCGCATGCGCAACAAATGGCTCCTGGGGGCGGGGTCGTTATCTTGCGGTAGCTTGTCATTACAAGTAAGCCTATCAACGAATTGATAGGGGGTTTTGACAGTTATCGATAAATAAATATTTGGTCATACGGAATCGTAGCATTAGCCCATCAATTGGCTTATTTAAAAAAAAGTGAACTGAATGCATCTAAATATTGTACATATATACAATATAATGTATAATATACATTCTAGAAAGGCAATGGCAGGTTCTAGATGTTGGCCACCAAGGCATATCAACTCAGGAGATAAATCGGACATATTTATATAATAGTAGCCTATCGTATTGCCAATATCGTCACTATTTCATATTGTTCAATGTTTCACTGTAATGTTTCTCGCCAAGAGTTGAATTCTAATGTTCAATTGTGCCACATTATTACATTAATATATATATATATACATATTTTCGCCTTGAAATCCCGTGAACAAAATCCCTATTTGAGGTAAAAGTGTGCGTTAATGTGTTTTGCAGATTTCAGCTCGTAGGGTTTACCTCATAGCTCACATAGTTCACATTCTATATAATCTACCTCTGTGCGTGGCTCAGCCGTTTCCATGGTGACGAATCCTGCAGGTGTTGTTGATACTACAGCGTCATCAACCTGCGTAGACAAAACACACTGCCCGGTTTGAATCGTCTAAAGTTAAAAAGGTAACACCCTTAACGTTATTCATTTAGTTACACACACACACACACACACACATTTTCTTTGCACGTTAATTACATGCTGTCGACGAGGGTTAAAGGATGCGGATTTTCGTTGCAAGACGCACGCCTAGTCGATTGCGTCACGTAACAACCTGTAAACAAACTACACCGACCCATCAGTGTCTGTAAGCTATATATTTAACCACTAACATTGTCATTTTCTTCTTGTCAGTTTTATGACGTGCGAGGGACCGTCGAAGATATTTGGGCCTATCCCCCCAGACCCATCGCTGTTCCCCGAATACTACAAACGGTCTGCTTCTGGTAGGATATAGGCTTCCCTAAAAGTAAATTAATATAGATTGGACCAAATGGCTACACTTTTACAATCAATACAAATGAAATATCTGTGGCACGTGTTCCAGCTCGGGGGCGATTAGAAGGACATTCCGATGGGACTTTGGCGCTGCTCGCCGGGCCGCTGGCCCCGGACCCCGTGCTCTACCCCGAGCGCTACAGCTGTCGTGACCCACCACATCCTCCACGAATCGGTGTCAACGCCACGCACATCCTGGAGCGAGGACAGAGGGGTGTAGTGGGAGCACTGCTTAAAGTAGAGAGTGTCTCCTTCAGCCCACGCACTCCTAAGCAAAGTATGTGCATCTTCCTTGTCGGTATTGATAGGTCTTTTGATTATATCCGTAAAAAGATAGGACAAAACAAATGACACTTTAAATTACATCTCCTTAAGAAATATTTTTATAATATTGTATTAATAATATAATGTAAGACATTAGACGTTAATGCATATTGATCTTGTGGAAGGCTACTATTTTTTGTCTATTACTTTATAACTTTTTTGGAGTAATTATGGCCCTGTGACCATTCTGAGTATCCATCCCCCAATGCATGCTCACAATGCTAGTTCAAATCATTGTGTTGAGAAGTTCAATGAATCAATAACAAATAATAATTTGGAGTACCGGTCTATTAAGTACCGGTCAGTGACTGCACACTTAAAAGGATTCAAATTTGTATTAAAAGTTTTTTCCACAGTAATTTTGACATTTATTTGGTGCCCCTTCCCTCAGAACAGTTTATGCGTGATTATGGAAAAGAGAACGTAAAGCGACTAAGGGAGATCCAGAGGCGCTGCAAAGAACAGGAGGCTGTCCGAGTGCACTCACAGCCTGTCCCAGTTAAAGCTCTCTGGAGCTCCTCAAAATACCAGAACATCCCATCCAGGGTGATGGCCCAGCTACAGGTACGTATGGACATCTGTATGGACTTTGGGATTTTGTTTAAAATAACAATGTGTCTTTACGGCCAATCAACTCAACTCCTACATATGCAGGAAGGCGGCTCATCTCCGAAGCCACAGTGTCAGAAATTTCTGAGGGCCCACTCTAGTTGTGCGTCTGCCGGACCTGCCAGGATCCATCGGAGCGCCTCAGTGTCTGCTCTGCGACACCCAGACTCTTGCAGCAATGCAGGCGACGAGAACCAACCGGTAAAAAAAAAACAGAATCCTAGGGATCTTGGATCATTCACACCAAAATAGACACGTGTGTGTGTGTGTGTGTGTGTGTGTGTGTTGTTGGTGGCTGGTTTAAGCAGCCTCACCTGGCCCCAGTTAGACTGATTAGACTCTGGGACTGGGTGAGGCTGCACACCTGTGGGGCACCCACAGGCACCCACACTCCACAACACGTAAATTAGCATCTTAACACGCTGTGCTTTGACTCAATACTACGACCTTTTACAGTTAGAAATCCAGGGCGAGAGGGTGGACTTCATCAGACACAATGCAAGAGCAGCAGGGAAGGCTGTGCT
>OOFB01014931.1:19760-39043 GCA_900323305.1 Trachyrincus murrayi | reverse complement strand
ATCCTGTCGACAGCCCTACCTGTAGGCATCCTTGAGCAAGATGCCTAACCCCTACCTGCTCCTTAATGTATCTGAAGTCAATGAACCTTGCTTTAGATGAAAGGCGATAAATTACTAAATAGTACAGAATATCTAACAGAATATCTTAACCAATCAAATCATGGCATTTTATTTTTATTTTTTAAAGGTCAATTACAGTCAGATCTAGAGTGTACTGCAGATATAGGTGAGGGGTCGGGTTTACCTGCATGACATTACCAATGATCACACTGTTTACAAGTTCTGGGGCCACCCCCCCTGCTGCCAGGGCCGCCTTGGCAGCATGTTCAGCCAGATCTGTGGCACTGTGGTCCTTCAGAACACCACCATACGCCCCAAATGGAGTGCGCTTGCCAGCAACAATAAAAACACCTGGAGAGATAAGACAGTATAAAAGCTCCTGACGATATAACGCAATACTAACACAATAAAGTTTACCACGTAAACTTACATTAATGCTAATAAGTAATCAAAGTCAAAAGGCTGACAAAACAGCTTCAACTTTCCCCTATTTTTGTTATCAAACAAAAATGCAGCTATTATATTACAATTAGGTGAATTAGATATTCAACACCAACATGAATTATATATTTTCACGCTATAGTGATTCGGATGAACTGATTATTATTTATGAATCCATGTCGGAGGTTATGTTTCATTGTTGCATGAAGTATCATTCGCGTTTGAAAGTCGTTTGCACATAGAAAGATACACATAAACCACAGAATAAAGTGCGCATTTGTAGTTGTTCCATGTCGGCATGCGTATTTACCTCTTAGAAGCGCCATGGCATACGGCACAATTCACGAATGTAACAGAAACAGCGTGTATCACTTTCGACCCGCTTCCAAACCTGTCGAACACTGTTTGGCAATGAGCAGCGATCAGTGATCAGCCTCACCTTTCCCCTCAATACCCCGGCTAATTTGTGTTTCGTAGAGTAACATTCGAGTCAAATGTCTCGTCGGTCAATCATAAAAGTAGATATAGATATCGAGTATCAAAAAAATATTATATCGTTTTCCATTGCAAACGATATGAAAAATCGTGTTTGTCTAAGATGTATTTGTGGAAAAAATAAATCACTCGAAAGTAACAATGTGAAATGTGTCCGCAAACTCTTCGTGACGTAATATTTCTGCGCCCGTTCTGCAGTCAGCCGTCAAGGAGAAATGCACGGATAGTTTGTCAATACACGTGAATGTTTCATGTTTCCGACTATGAATTGAGTGTAACTCAGTAAAAATACAAAACATGTCTCTTGCTGTATCACGTTGTATAGGTAGGGTGCTATGGCGACACACCCATGCGCCTCGGTGAGTTCATCTATGCGGATTTGATCTGTTAAACTGGTTTACTTGTCACTGGTTTTACATTCCATATATTGTAGAGGATTGTCATTGTCCTGTGCAGCCTTCATCCGCCTTTTTAACGTATATGGAAATACAGTATATTTAGGTGAAACTGCCATACGGAACTGGAGGATTTTCAATTAATTGCAACACCCTTTGTTTTACAGCATGTTTGTGGAAGAACATTGCCAAACCAGGCAAAGTCCATGGTCTAACACGGTGTTGACATTGCATACATCTGCCCCTTTGAGGTACGTTGACTAAATTCAGGGTGCATGTCTGGGTCATTTACCTCCATTGCCTTGATAACACAAACATGGTGCAACCCTTTTGTTTCAGTGCGGAACCCAAAAAAAAGAAAAGGGTGGACCCCAAAAGAGAGATGATGGCAAGAGAGAGACTGAAGAAGAGACTTAAGAAGATGGAGAAAGTTCCACCTGAACTCATTCCCCTAGACGACTTCATCACTCCAACCAAGTGTCTGGATGAAACAAGGTACGTATCCTCTAGCTCTTAGATTTTGTATGACTGTATGCACTACAAAATAAAAATATGTTCAATATAGAGCTACAGCTCCTCAAGCGTTCACATTATTGTGCCAAAACATCAGTTAATCACTCAAATCTGTTCTAACTTTTTGTTCATATTCATTACAAAGAGCACGCTCGCAGCCCAAGCTGTCCTTCGAGGAGAGTGAACGCAGGGCACTGCTGTTGAAGGAGTGGTCTCGTTTCAAGCATGTAAGTATACACATTTTTACATGCTAAGTAATATGGGAATTCCCTGGTTTGTGTTTTGGGCTTTCAAATTCAATATAATGCAAACAAATCAAACTGGAACTACACATGACTATACACGAAACATTGACTATTTATTCAGCCTGGTTCATATTTTCTTATGATTGTATTTCTTGCAGAAGCAGCATATGGCTGAGATGGACGCTATACACCTAGCCATGAAAGCCCAAAGGGAAGCTCTGGAGGACCTGAAGATCGAGTCCAAGGAGCTGTACAAGGCAGCTATTAAACCTGATCCACTTGTCTTTCCCTTCAGTCACAAGGGCCCAAGCTACACACCGCCCAAGTCCAAATACGAGGCTCCAGATGGCAAATACAATGACACCACCAAAGTCTACACTCAGTGATGAATGTATGTTTGCTGTATATGTATATGTGTCAATTAGTGTCTGATCCTACACACAATCCTAGTCAGGAAAGCATCCAATGTTAGATCCAATATCATCTTTAGTAATACTCAAATGTTTCACTGTAAACATCACAATAAGATGAAGGGTGTATAATGTTCCAACATTTCTTTCCCATCTTGGGATCCATCCAATACCTGTATAAAATGTGACAACTCAGTGTTTTTTTTATTATGTGCTTTCCTCAAATTTGCATAAGAGGTCAATTAAAATGTGAGAATGTTAAAGGAATCCTGTTATCAATTCATGAAACTAATGTTTTGCAATTGGCCAGAATTTGTAATTGTGAAGTCGGTTGCAAAAATCTGTACTTAGTTAAAAAGGCATAGATGACAGTCTGAGTTAATTGCAAAGCAAAATATACTTATTTTATTGTGATAGAAATTAGTTCTCAATGATTCTAAACCTGCACATAGTTTTGTAGCCAAACCTTATAAATACTATAGTTTAAAAAAAAAAAGTCCAAACAGGAATATCTGACATTAATTTGGCCACCATAGTGGAAACACATTCACAAATGTTCAAGAATCCTATGGGCTTTCATGATCGAGAGGCAGATGCCAGTCTCTGGGAGGGACTGTTCTTAGTTCCCAAACTGGAGTAAACTTCTTCTGCTCTGCCATCCTGCTCCTTTCACTGCTCTGTAGTGCCTCCTGTAAAATCAGAAAGACATGAACATATGAATTGACCTCAGTATTTGATTGTGGTATTGAAGATACCCCCATTAATCAAAGTAGTTATGATTGATGCAGAGGACAACTTATACCTTGGCTCCTTGATCCTTGCATTTCTCCCATGCTGTGCACATGTTGTAGTCCTCCTTCCACTGCTGGCAGGACGGTGATGTGCCATGGGCATAGTAGTGGTGAAAACGGTTCCTCAGGCTTTGACAATGTTTAAACTCACTCCAGTAGTCAATACAGCTACGGGGTGGCTGAGGACAAACACAAGGAAAAGCAGAAAAAAATATGTTTGGGTAATTCGTTCATCACGTCACGTCACTGTATTTCTTGAAACAATGCGATAATAATAATATAGCATACATAGCATTTTTATGTAGGCTTCTTGCATTCAATAATGGAAATCTTGCATGGCCATTGAGTGACCATGAGTGTATTAAACCAGTGTGACCTGTCCGTGTCGATTGTCATGATTTGCAAAGGTTATGTTAGCCAGCCGGTTAGCCAGTCATACTGCATTTAGCTAACGAACTAGTTTAGTTTACAACAGCCTTTAAAAGATCTAAAAGACCGGATCATTGCTGCTAAATTACACGATACTACAACATATGTATTAGATTAAATGCATACTCTCCACAGTACTCCACCAGTTTTCTCCATTTCTTGATGTAGTCGGCAAGGAGGACACGTGACGCAATGTGACGTCACTTGCAACGAATCGGAAAGGAATACGCGCAGACACAAACAGGGCACACGTTTTTACAGGAATTGAGGGACATGCAGATCAAATCTATTGCAGGGGTACATGATTTGTGTTTAATCGTTATAAGTAATTGTATTATTATTATTATTGTATTATTCCCTGTCATGTGGGAGTCAGATAAGCCGCGAATAAAACATGTTAAAGATAAATGAAATATAAACAGTAGGCTCCTCACTCCGCAAACCAAGGTGTACAAAACATAAGCACACTCACGTTTTATACTGAAGCACATCTTTATTTTGTGTATAAATAAACCAAAAAGAAAATTACAATTTCACTTCAAGGAATCAAATCAAATAAGAAAAAAACGTCCTATACAGCTTTAATACTATCATTACCGTGTTTATATAATTTAGTCTCTTCCAATGAAAGCAGTCAAGGGGATGAAGAGCCACTGTTCAGGGTTTCAATGAGAAATCAAAATTCATAAAAGATCCAAAAACACAGAAAAACACACCCCTTTAAATTAATATTTGTATCCAGATTTTTACTTTTGTGAAGGCCAGGTGATTTATCATGTCTGGTAACAAACCAGTGTTTACTACTGGCAGCACTACTTTCATTGTGCTTACAAATGCATGTTCAGTAAATGTGCCAGAGATGATTCAACTTTGTTGCAAAACTGCCATTGATAGAAAGGGACAGAAAATCCACATCCCCGTTCTCTCAAAATACCAGTTATATTTGCTTGAGTGTAGGTGTGGTGCACTTGTGCACCACACCTACCGAAGCCGCAGTTCCCCATTTAAAAATGACATCTTCACGGCTTCCTGCCCTTTTTGCGCAGTGACTGTCCCTCGCCAGAGAAGGCGATGAATCTGCTCAGAGCATCATCCTGTTAGGAATGTGAAACAACATGAGTCATCATAGGCATGTGTACATTTCAATGACCAGGCTCATATGAATTGGAAATATGTGATGATACAGAACAAAAAAACGAACTAAATGGATTGGTAGGAGCTTTACTAATGCGTTAATAAAGGGTGAAAAACAGACAAAAATCCTTCTTACATCATCTGTCATTTTCTTCGGTCTTGAGTTTCTGATGAAGGTGATCCTTCCGACTTTGTACTCGTAGTTAGGAATGCCTCTGTTGGAGATGGGAGTTTTATTTCAGTTTTTAATTCATCATTTTTCTTTTTACAAATGAAACAAATGACAAGTATAGCATTAAAGCACAGATCAAGAGTGATGTCTGACCTTTTGATATCATTGGGATCAATAGGGACAGGACTGGGCTCAATGCCCTTCTTTTTGCCATCTAAGCGATTACCAGATCCAGTGAAAGCCTATAGACGAGGGAAAACACAGTTGAAGTTAGACGTGCCATGTTGTGGTATATTCATGGAAATACATATTAGCCAATGCATCACACGCCACTGTATACTCACTCTGAACCCCATGTCCATGTCAGCATAGGTGCTGGGGTCCCCTTCCTCCTCCTGCAAGGCAACGAAACGGCACAAGTCTTGTAGTGTGAGTAATGGAAACTTATATAATTCAAGTGTACTGAAAGGACACCCTGGTTCCTTACCGCAGGCTCCTCGTGGTGCTGAGGCCTTCTTTCTGGCTCTTTGTAACCCAAAGGAGCATCGAAGTCCACCTGAACAACAGCAAGAGTCACAGCTGAGACATAGTCATAGTCAAGAGTGTACTGTATGTGTGTGTGTATTAATTAAGCTATAGTGGTGTAGGGGCCAGTAAATATATGGTCTTACGTTCATGTCGCACTCAATGATTGACACAGCTTTATCTGGCTTGGTCTCCATAACCCGCAGCTCATAGATCTGAAATAGAAAAAAAAACTGCAGCTTTACTACCCCCTGCATGGACATGGTTAACGTAATACATTGGTGAACATTATTTAGCAGGGATGAACAGAACATAAAAAATATATATATTGCCTTTTCATTGTAGTTGATAGCAATGACATCCCCTGTTGTCAAGCAGGCAAAGTTTCGCAAGGCGTTTTCTAACCTGTAAAACGGACAGACGGGCACGTTTAACACTTAATATGAATCTGCGGCATGTCGTAGATGTTAACGATTTATTCATCTTAGCGAGTTAACGTGACTATTCTCATACACTGCTTTGGGGTTTGTAATATCCAGGAAGTCTGGGCTCTGTGGCTGGAACTTGGAGTAGGTAGCAACCATCAGGTTAACACTTTCCACTTGGACTAGACCTCCCTCCTCCAGCAGGAGATTCTGCATCATCTGCAGGAACAACCAGAAAAAACAACCACAATCAGTGACCGAACGACCATATGGTTAATCATTCGTTCACATTTGCAGTGCAAGGCTAGCCTCGTGAGTCCATCCAACTAAAACGCCATCCCCCCTAGCGCTGATTGGGTTTGAAAGTTGGTTTTGAACAGGATCCAGGCCAACTGAAAACAGAAACCGGCGAGATCAGGATGGTCTCACGAGGCTAGCGCGAGGCAGCTATGAGTTGTATTTGGATTAGCTCATGGTCCAACGAGCAGATAATTCTCTTCCATCCACAATCCTTCCATCCCTAGCTTCAGACGTGTCGGGTGTTTCTTACCCAGTGTGGGAGGTAGCAGATTCCCTCATCCGCCACAAACTCCAGAACACCACAATGCGTCATCCGGTCAGAGTTTTTGTTTGTCAACTTGAACAACATAGGATACGTGATGTTAAGCCTACCTGTATGGGACAGCAAATAAGGCAACAACTCTTAAGAGGACAGTCCTAAAGAAATGTGATGCTATTATGTCAAAGGAATGTATGGAAGATGGACTTACTTAGTTGATCAAGGGCTGATGGTGGCATTATAACTGAGGGGGGGAGGGGGGGGGGGGGAGGTTTCAATTTTTGATTAGTGCACAATCTCTGGGAAATCGTTCATGTTGAAAAGGTAAGGTGTGAAGTATAAGGTCTTACTTTTGCCCCCTTTCTCCACGTCAGACCTGTCATTGGGACCGGCCAGCATGGACACGGAGTAGCAGCGGTACTGAGTGGAGAACCGGTTCTGGAAGCCCCGCTGCATCGGGTGGTCGAACACGTTGAAGGAAAACTGTCAATAAAAAAGAAATATATACGGGGAGAAAAAGTCACGGTGAAGAAGAAGAAGAATTAACGACAGGCCGGTTATGGCGAGGCACGTCATCGTGCGACAGGACACATGCGATTAAAGTTATGTATTGTGTATCGTGTGTATCGTGACAGGGCATCTTTCAGTGAAACAAGACTCGAATAGCCACTTTTGCTACTTTTGATGACCGTATCGTCTCCGGGAGTCACATCGACGGGTACTCACCATCGTGGCTGCACCTGGTTTTAAGATAGCCTAAAGCAAATTATGTTTTGGTTGGTCCAAATGTAAAACAACAACTCGGGAGTCGGAATCGGAGCAAAACACAAATGTTGTTTTCCGTTTCGCCCGGAAGTGAACGGCAACCGGAAGTGACGACATCAACCGGTGATCCAATCAGTGCCTCCGACACGTGACGTCAAGGTATAGTCAATTAGAATATCATAAATAAATATAGGAATCATACAACATTCATATATTAATAATGTAATAGTATATCTCAAATCTGTGCCATTACAATGCCATCTATATCGATCTATAGCAATACCAATAATAGTAGTATCTACATTTTCACACAGGAGGCCATTGCATATTATAGCAGCTTTTTAGCAAGTTTTAGCTGAAATATTTTAAATCCACAGTCCGTTCGTTGATTACCAGTCTTTCCTCCGCATAGCATCATTTTTAGTCTGTGCCTAAAGTATTATATGCTGGTACAGAGCATTTGATGCAGGTAGGCCCTTCTCATTTTGCTGACCGAGCTCTGTCCATGGGTCAATATATATTTGGCAAAAACTACTGTATATTTGGTATATTGGTATATTTAGAGAGCTCTTTAACAACAGTTGTTTCATAATACAAACACTTGACAAATCAAAAACAATCCCAATCTTACTCAAAGCCACATTTTTATTGAGTCTTACAAAGACCAAATCTGACAGGCTTGATAACAGTCTACTGTTAGCACACAGTTTGAAGTCATGACGGGGATAAAACATTTGGTTTATACAATTCAGATATATAAAAGGCGAAAGAGTAAAAATGCCACAATTTCACCATTTCTGTCAGACATGAGCACTTTGAGAAAGAGAATAACAACTCAGAACATTAGGAAAAGACGCTTGATGAACGCCAAAAGGATTTGGATTTAGTTATGACTTGGAGGTGTCACGTCCATTGGTGGAGGCGAGGCGGCTGTCTAGTCACAAGTCTCTGAAATGAATCCTTCTCAGCCGTCTTCCTGTATAGGGTCCTCTATTCCTTTATATAGGAGGCCAACTTTTAGCCACTTCCTGGTGTACGGCTTCAGGTAGCCACTGGCAGTACACAGATAGGAGGACTTGAAGGACAGAGAGAGGACATGAGAAGGGTTAGATTGCATCTTATCAAGCAGGACAGGTATGCGTGTATGTATATACTAATATACTTTTAAGAGCCAAAGATGAGCCAAATACATTATTTTGCTCTTACATTTGTCTTCGTTCTTCCATACTGACAAAAGGGCATCTCGGCAGTCAACCTTCTCTGATACCAGTTCTACCAGCAAAGCCTCAGTCCTTGGCTGCAGTCTGTAGAAGCATAGCAACAGTAGTCAGAAAATATGCTTCTTATTAAGAAGTATACAGAGCAAGTAATGGCCATGATCATTTAAAGGGCGTTTTGAAACCTACCTCGCCCACGTCTTCATCATTATTGAGGGGTTTGAGAGAAGGAGGCTGCAGTTTTTCTTCAGCTTAGGACACACCTACAAAACACGTAGCATGCAGTGTTATGCACATTTCACAGTGGGAAAGCACTTAACACTGAGATCATCAGAATTTGCTGCGGTACCTCTCCCTCGAGGAGAAACTTGGCAAAAAGCTTGTATCGGTCAAGTCCTTCTGGGTAGGCTTTCTCCACAGCAGGCAGCTGCCACGCCACACGGTCTGCAAGAGATAGCAGAGTTGACGTAGAGGCAGACAGGGTTACGTAAACTCCACTTGGGGGTTGCACAATATGCATATAGGGTCGCCTAGCCTCACAAATCATCTAAAGTCTGATGGCAGACTAGCTCAAATCGGGGTGAACGGGGCGTTTCACTTTCTATCGCTACGTATTTGTTTCGACCAATCATGTTGCTGGAGGCGGGGATCTGTAAGTGCATAATTGGCTAACACAAACTCGGCCAGCACTAGGTAACTGTAATAAAGTGTCTGTAAAGGTTTCAAATCGACAATGTGTAGACTGGCCACTGTAGAAATACACTTAATAAAATCCCCTTGTGAAAGTTTCATCCATTCGCATGAATGAGTTTCTCTTCGGTAGAATATCTCTGTAACGAGACAGGAAACAAGGTGTAACTCCGCCCCTTCAGTTTTTGGTTTACGGCCCAGGCTCTGTGCTCTCTCCCCCCAGAAGTTCTGCTCTAACATAGTAGGACTGCTGGATCCCAGATTACGGGTTGCCTAAAATGCATGTGGGGCCGTAGGAGATAGATGAAAAATAATGTAAAAGGTTTGAAAGTTCTAACGATTCGTAGCCACAAGCAAACCAATAATCACGCGTGGCACGATGCGTTCACTGGAGCGTTGATATTTATCGGCAGATGTTGATTGGGTTAAAACGATGTGTGTGGACACAAATGCACAAAAGTGGGGGAGGCAATATCAGACCAAAAAAGGTTGGGAACCACTGCATTAAGGTATAGGACTGGCTGGTGCTGAGCTACAGAGCAAGGTGACCTACAGAACGTGCTGGTACAGTGGCATTTGATTTCGCCTGTGGAGGGGCAGAGCCACGGCGACGGGGTCTCCAGGGGAGATCCAAAATGGCAGTACTGGGGCAGCAGCTGGGGGATCCACTCTGACTCCACCGCTGACACAACTGAGGAAGACCAGGAGATTGACTTTGAATTCTGTATAATTGCATGGTTACAACATATTTTTGTGTGTATCAACCGATACGAGTCACTCTCATACACACAACATACAACTCTGCACAATAGGCAGACCTTCAATCTCTATCCACATTTACCTCTCATGTACATCTTGGTAGTCTCCGTGACCTCCTGGTAGACTACAAACTCGGGTAGTTTTTTGAACAATGCAGAGCTGGGGTGGATGAACACTGGGTCATCCAGGAGAGGTGTCTGGAAACGGAAACAAAAAGTTTATATTGCATGACTAGGCATTTAACCAGTTTTGCATCCAAACCTGGTCAGTATGCCAGATATCCTTCTTCTCCCCTTAATCTCTTGGTCTAATGCAAAGGATTGATGCATCTCAGACATATTAAGGTGAATCATGGAAATGGAGGAGTAAAAAGGTCAAATGTCTCCAGATACCCAGTGGATTGTCCTTGTAGTTGTACTTGCCTTGTATCCGTTCTTCCATTTTGGATCTAGTATTTCTTCTTCTCGTATGCGTCTTGCGAGATGGTCCCCGAGTCCAGCCAGCAATATCTGACGCAAACAAATCACCTGGCTTTCTGTTGGTGGCGCCATCTTGGAATCCACAAACACGCCCACCTCGGAGCATACTGCGTTCACTGGTAATAAAATATAAAAGCAACTGTTATGCAAGTGCATGTAAATGTATATTGTGTTGGATGGATTGTGTGTGTGTGTGTGTGTGTGTTTGTGCGTACCTGCGTTGGTAAGTTGTCCTCTGAGTCGCCGGATCTCCACCATGGCTTTATACCTCAGGCCATTCTGCTCACAGAACTCGGGTGTACAGCCCGCATACTCACACGCCCCCACGGCACCTACACACACACACACACAGACACACACACACACGCACATTTAATGCAACAATCACATAATGATGAATTACAAAATACATTTTGAACACCATGAGATTATTGACGTGTAAATAAAGGAATCTTTTTGTACCCAGCAAGACCATGAGGTCCCCGAGCTGCAGTGATGGGCCCTGGCCCGCCCACAGCCTCCTCGTTTGCATCAGGCGAGCTTTGTCCTGGGCCAGCTTTGAACTCTCATCCTCACTTGCTGCAGGCCTGAGGAGGAAGGAGAAGATTGGTTACGAGTCGACTAAACCCAACAAACCGTGGAATCAAAAATAATGTGACGTGCAGGCGCCCACCTTTCAAGGTCTTCAAAGATTTCCCGGACCGTCATGGCCGCCACCACGGCAATGACATAGGGCAGGCAGTCCTGCTGCTTCCCTAGCGCTAGCATTTTAGCATAGCGCGGAGCCACAGGGAACGAAGCCATTGCCCTACCCAGCGGAGTGATGGGGCAACTCAATTTCGCTCGCTTTATGTCATGCACCCTTGGAAATAGAAACATTGGAAAGAGGGTCAAATAATGTCATTACTATATTGTGTAAGCAAAACTCAATAAGCAGCATATGTTACTATAAACCAGTACGACCCTGCCAGAGCGTTTGACTTTACCATTGCTTCAGGGGGATCTGAATAGTGTAGACAAACAGGCTTTCTCTATTACATTAGAGCGCATGTAAACATACTTCTGGATTAAGCGTATTTGTGGCCAGGTAAATGCGAGGAGAGAGAGAAAGAACGAGAGTTTGCTACCTTCCAGTGCGAGGCGGCTCTTTCAGAGCTCCCAGTGATACCAACAGCTGCTCGGCCGCCATTAGGGCCTCGCCAGAGGGAGCGGTGGGGAAGGGGAAATTCACCACCTAAAACACGCAAATATAGTATTCACAAGTATTCACTCCATTGGAAATGTCGACGGTGCAAGCCTGGCTTGGGTTCTCCTTCACCGACCTTATCAATGTTGAGGTCCTTCATCTGCAAAACCAGGTCTTCCACAGGCCTGCGGGTGATTTCTGCCTCAGAGAACTCGCCGAAGTCCCCAAACACCGCAGATGAGTACAGCCTATCGAATGACAAGACAAGACAAAACAAAGTGTCACACATTCGCTAGTCAATAAGCGAGGCACCGGGGAGAGACTCTCTGGAGCTGCTGAAGGAGGGACTCCTAGCCTCAACACTTTACAGTGCCCCACCTATAGCAGTGGCCCGGCTCCGTTCGTCCAGCTCTGCCGGCCCTCTGATTGGCCGAGGCCTGGGAGGTCCATGACACCCTGAAGGAGGAGACTCCGGTGACGCGGTCGTAGTATCGCTTCTTGACCCGTCCGCAGTCCACCACGTACTTGACGCCAGGAATGGTGAGGGAGGTCTCGGCCACGTTGGTGGCCACCACGCAGAGGCGAGTTCCAGGGGGAGGGGGTCTGAACACCTGCACACGTCAAGTAAACAACACACACACAATGTGGAGTCATAATTCATAGCAGTAGTCCGTTGTCTGGCGGCGATACATTTGTGATACTCGTTTATTAGAAAATGCGTTTACCTACGAGCATGGACAACAAAGCGCATATTTTAATTAGGCCACCATGGATACAATATTAGCTGCTTTATTAGTGTATTACTACTATATTGGCTTTATAGACTGTGAAATTTATCCATGTATCTTATCTTATCTTTTTTCTCATGATGTAATTAAGTCAGGGTTCATTCAACATTGCTAAGCTGCTTACCTTGGCCTGCTGCTCGGGGGCTAAGAGTGAGTAAAGAGGGAGGACATAGAGAGGAATAGATGGATCGGCTTTCTCACCTACGAAAACAAACACAAGAAGACACACAACCTCAATTAATACACACACTCGTTCTGGGTGCTGTTGGATCTGTGGAGTACACGCTGTGTCTTACCCGTGTCCTCGCCGTCATCTTCTAGGTCCAGATCGGAGTCTTCATACTCATCGTCTCCTATCCCTGCCAGCCGGTCCTCGTCTCCCTCGTCCACTGGCAAGGCAGAGTAGTTGTCCAGGTCGATCCGTGGCAGGGGCTGGGGGCCAGAAAAAAACGTGAAACCAACCGAACCGTGGCTCACCTGAACCGTTACACCCCTAATACCTGCTATCCTGACACCCCTATAATTTATAATTCATAATTCACAATGAAAAGGATGAGTTTTACAGTCTTACCACAGTCTTCTGCTTGGCCTTCTTAAACTTCCTCACCTCCTCCGAGGCGTCCTCCTCCTCACCTGACCAAAGCAATAGTCTGTTTAGAGGTGTTCTGGCCATGCACGAGTACTAAGTAACTTAGTAAAAGTGTGCGTGTGTGTTTATTGTTGTTCTTACCCGTGTCTGTGATAGACTTCCTGCAGGGGAATGCCTTCCTCAGTCTCCTACACACGGTGTGGACCTCTGCCTGGCCAGTCAGAAATACCAGAATGCCACCTTTTTGGGAGAAGGAAGTGTCCATATCCGGTCAACCACACCGCTACACCGCTTACACTTACACGCACTAACGTAGGAAACCCATCTACCACCCAGTGCTTAATGGGGCTGTGCGGTGTCTTGTCCCCGTGCGCGTGGGTACCTGGCGGCAGCATGCGGTGGATCTTGCAGGTCTTGTGGAAGATCTCGCCTGTGTAGTCCTCCAAGGGCGTGCGCTTGTTGAAGTGGATGCTGACGGGGAACTGGCGGGCGTCCACCTTGATGACGGGCGGCGGGGACGGGAACAGCTTCTTGTTGTCCGTGAAGTCCTCCACCCGCAGAGTGGCGGACATGATGATCAGCTTCATGGGCAGGCCTTTCTGCAGGGAGCCCAAACCAAAACAAAGGTTAGGTTGAGGAGAAAAACGCACTAAAACACAGCAGGGAGGGAGTGTCACAGCCAAGCTCAAACGTTGGACAACCAAAGGGGCACCACACGATATAACTGTAGATCGAAGGTCAACAAATAATAATGACAACATGGGATATGGTGGAAGTCTGTATGATCAGTGGTGTGGAGTGCATGGTTGAATGGAAAGTAGTGTGCAGGGATGCTTAATGTGTAACCCAACCTAAATCATTACCAAACCAATGGAAACCAAAGCATGGTTGCCAAAGAAAACAAGAGAAACAGCAGGCTTGCTCACTTTTTCAAAAGCAAAACACATTTTATACTGAATCACAAATCTAACGTCTGGGCATAACTAGAAACACTCTTACCTTGTTCCGGAGCGGCACTATACGCGACAGCAGGCCGATGAGGATGTCTGTGTATACGCTCCGTTCATGGGCTTCGTCTATGATTATCACACTGTAGTGTTGGAGCAGGAAATCCTATGGGACGAGGAATCAAACAGCATTGGAAAAGAAAGCCTTCAAATAAGACTAATTTGTTCCTAGCTTGCCTGGGATGGCATGAAGATGGTGTTTCCACTTTTGTCTCAATGCATATGACTGAATGTTGCTCTCAACCATAATGTTCTCTAGTCTACAGCCATACCTTCTGAATTTCCTTCAGCAAGACACCATCAGTCATGAACTTGATCTTTGTGTCACTGGTCACATTCCCCTCATAACGAATCTGGTAGGATACCACTCTAAAAAACACAACGACCCCAGGTTATAACATAAATACACAACAGAAAAATGTATTCGTAATTAAAAATAGTGTTGAAAATGGCTCAATATTGAGTATCAATTAAATGTCAGTACTTTAAATAGCAAAAATATATTTTAGTAAGCAATGATGCTTACTAGAAAGGCTAAAATAATCACAGTGCTTATGCTTTTAGCATACCCTAAACACATTATTATCCACAAAGCGGGGGGATTAGAAACATACTGTGTGGGCAGGTTCATCTCCTTGGCCACTCGTTGGGACATGCTGACAGCTGCCACTCTCCTGGGTTCTGTGATGCCTACAATCCCTCCTCCACTGGAGGAAAAAAACAATTATGAAGAAATTAATGCTGAGTCGATGAGTGTAGCTGGACATGGCTGTTTCGAAAGGTGACGTTTGCTTAGGGCTGAATCATATAGCCTAAATATTACCATGATGATCAGTTTTACGGTATGATGTTACATGGTGGCATATGGATATTCAACTATGCTCTTGGATATTGACTTGAAAACATAACCTATATGATTTCATTCTATAATTTTAAGTGTTTCTAATAACGTAATCTACCAATATTGTGTCTTATAAAACACTCTATACGATACATGTCCAGGTCCTACATTTGAGGAGCAACTAAAGAGTACAAATAAAGGATTGTCACCTTTACCTGGCATAACCGGCCTCGTACAGAAACTGAGGCATCTGCGTGGTCTTTCCACTTCCTGTCTCTCCACAGAGGACAACACAGGGGTTCTCTCTCACAGCCTCCATGATTACCTGCTCCTCTGCAAGCACTGGAAGCCTTAGTCGAGCTTCCTGTGGAACAAGCAAAATTCATAGAGTAAATTCATATTGAATATGAATTCCATATTTGATATGTTTAAATGTTATGGCAATTATTACCCTATTACTCTATTTCTTTTATGTTTCTGGCAGCCGGGATACAAGAAGGGACTTCAGGGGAGAACCGGAACATAAATTGACAGCGTACCTGTATTTCTGGCAGTCTATCAACTGGAATGAAGACAGCCGGCTGGGATGGCTTTTTGACAGGGACATCCTTTGGCTGTGGAGCACACGTCTCTACTTCCTTCTGCTCACTGCTGTGTGCTACCGCTTCTTCTTCTTCTTCTTCTTTAAGCTCCCGTCTGACGTCCGTCTCCTGACCAATGGAGGCCTTGTTCTCAGATCTCAGAGCCGTCTCTTCTTCTCCATCATTCCCACCATCGTCATCGTCAGAGGAAGTGTCCGCATCGCTGCTCTCCTCTCCCTGCTGTTCCACCTCCTCCTCCTCCACCACTTCTTCTTCTTCTACTTTCCATTTGCGTTTCCGGTTCACTCCAATAAGGCTGCTGATCTTTGGCCCTGTGCCTCCATCTTCCACCTCATCAGTCATCCTGAGAGAAGTCAACCAAAAGCTGCTATGAGGATTTCACCAGACTCATGGGAATTGCATTGATTCGTGCTATGTTTTCCTGTCATCCACGTTGCATGCACAAGCATGAGTACATACTGTTTGTTCTGGTAAAGCTTCTCTCCTGTTCCCAGTTTGGCGGTGGTGTACAGCAGCTTCAGCTCAGACTCCGGAAGTTGAACCTCTGCCAACTTGGCCAATATGCCTGCTCTCTGAATTAGAAGAATATCATGAGAAAATGTTGCTGGGTCTTTTCTAGACAATATCTGGAATGTATCGGTTGGTACTTGCTTGCGCGGACAGCAGCAGAGTTTAAAGGTGTGAGTGAAACAAGTAAAAAGAGATATTGGGGTGGGACTAAATGTACAGCAGCTCCATCACATACCTGGGTTTTCTTTTCCTTAACCATGAGCACCCTCTCCAGCTGTTTCTTCTGCTTCTTAGTTAGGGGCTTCTTCTTTGAGATCGGCTTCTCTGCAACGGTCTTCTTCTTGGCTTTGTTGGAAGGTAGGACCAGGACATTGCAGTTATCCACACCCTTTAGTTTGGCCCTACCTGTTAGATGGAATCGAAGGGGAAGTATTTAGCGATGGACCTCAAAGGGCATCATTTGCCATCACTTGTTATCGTGATTCTCACCTTCTAGTTCCACCACTACATCTGTGGACCCATCCCCTCCTGGGGATTGAGTGTCATTCTGTTGCCTTCCCTTCCAGTTGTACTTCTTTCTCTGTCTCCCCATCTTGGGACAGAAAATGCAAGTTAACCAATTATATACCAGATGGTAGTACGCTGCGAGGTATTCTTAACTGTTAACTTAACATGACCCGATTATATGTCACGTTAGCCATACAACATTGGTATTTGATGAATGATATCCAGCGAACACCATAGTTTGCATGTTTTATTTAAACAGAGATTTGACATACGACAACAATGAAATGTCTACCTTTTATTCAGTACAGCATGGAACACTTCATCAACAGCGTGAAAATGATCAAATAAAGTAAATCCAGCACAGGTTTCGGACCTCACGTGTAAACAAATCTCACGTTTGTCCCCCAGCGGAAACTCGCCCGCGCTCAAAGGACTCCGAGGGAAAGGTTCCGCTACAAAAGGTCCTACCAAGGAGCGCCACAGAATACAATACACGAGTTATATGTGTATGATTTACTATCAACAAATCTTTGCAAAAAATAACCAAAAATAACATTGATGATCCACAATTGCACAAACAGCATTCTTATTATGTAACATTTAAATATTTTAATAAGAAAATAATTAGTAGTGATGCACAATGCAAATATGACTCTAAATAATGCTATTTATTGTAATAAAAAGCAGTATACAGTATACAATATGACATAATGCAAGCGTAACAGAATACTCTCTGATTTACAAAAAAAATATTTTTGTAAAATAATGTAGGCCTATAGGCTACACATAATTACACAAAATAAATATAGTAAGTAGGCTAGACTTTGGAATTAGAGTTGGTTGTCCCTAATTCAACATATTAAAAAAAGCCAACAAATGCATCATTTAATGAGCTATAGGCAAGACAGGGGGATCTAATAAGATAGCTGTGTTACTAGCAAGCTGATTGCTCGCGCATAGTGCAATATGAGCACATGAAACAACAACCCAGCCTTCTCTGGACTCAGGTGCGGCTCTCCTTCAGGGACTCGTACTCATTCGCCATCACACTGTCTCCTAATGTAAAGGTCTCTGCTGTGGTCCTCCTCGCCGCCCTCGACAGTCTCTCAAACCTCCGTAAAAAGACGATGACGGCCACTAGGAGCAGCACCTGCACCAACACAAACACAAACAGGCAGACCTGGGAGGCCAAAGCCAGGTCACAGTACCAGTAGTGACAAGACTCCAGCACCTCCTCCTCGGTCAGGTAGAGCACCAGCCTTCCCCTCAGGCCGGGAGGGGAACTGCAGCTGACGTTGAGGTTCGAGCGAAGGCTGCTGTGCTGGCGGATCAGCCAGGCTCGCAGATAGAGCACCCCGCAGTCGCATGCCCACAGGTTGCCGTGGAGAGAGACGACGCGGAGGTCGGCCAGGTCGTCAAACAGCCCATTGGGTAAGGTGGTCAGCAGGTTGCTATGGAGATTAATTTCGGTGGTGCCAGGGGGGAAATGGGCGGGAAGCATTGAGCTGGTGAGGGACTTGTGGCTGCAGTCGACGCGACCCTGGTGGCAGGAGCAGAGGCCAGGGCACACAGATGACCCTTGCCCTTTGACTCCAAACAGGAAGAGCAAGCAGAAGAGCAAAAGGTCCATATTTGGTCGTTGGTCACTCTGAGAGAGGAGAAGAGATAGGAGAAGATAGAGGAGAGGACAGAGGAGAGGAGAGGAGATAGGAGAATATAGAGGATAGGACAGAGGAGAGGAGAGGAGGGGAGGGGAGAGGAGAGGAGAGGAGATAGAGGAGAGGACAGAGGAGAGGAGAGGAGAGAAGGGAGCATGAAAGGAGAGAAAAGAAGAGTTTAGAAAGGAAAGAGGAACATTTTATGAATATTGTTGATCAGCATTTAGTGGATGAGTTCAGTTATACGGGACAATAGGACAACTGTTGACAGGAATTTAACAGCAGCAGATATTAATGTCCTGGAAAATATTCAATATTTGACATTTTGATATATTCAGTAAAGGATGTCCAGTGAATATGTCAAAGGGTGATAAGAATGTAGTAAATGTCCTGTTATCATTAAGAGGTACTCAGTACTCTAAAGGAAAAGCACATAGTGGTTGAACAACAATCAAATCATAAATATGTTTTAATAGAGGCTTATCTATCGCTGAATTAAATGTAAAATTAAATTCACAAAATGTCTACGGGTATGATAAAAGATATGAGGCACGATCACTTATTTTATTGCAGTTTTATTGCACTATTGAACTAAACCTAAGGGTAAAAGTACACATGTAGAAAATGTAACGTAATTAATTAACCAGCTGGTGACCCTGAAAACTGTTTTTACAAACGAGTACGTCAAACAGAATAAGAAAATGTTTATACTAAACATAAAACACTGAACTATAACTGAAACTAGGACATTAATGGACTGAGAACAATAGCTGTTAAATATTTTAAACAGCTGTTTAAAATATTAAAACAATACTAAACTATACCTCCATCATGGTTAAGTAAGTGTGATGATATCATGAAATACATTTAATAGCTGTAGTAAAGAGTATTTTACCTTCTTGAGTTTGTGCAGTCGGTTCACAGGTTCCTAGCTTTTCTTTGACATGTACCGTCTATGGGACTATGACAGTCTGTGAGACGTACAGCTGGCTCTTAGTGATAAAGCTCCCCCCCCCCCCCCCCCCCCCCCCCCCCCCCCCCCCCCCCCCCACACCCACCCCCCCCCCCCCCCACACCACCCACCCAAACCC
>OOFB01014929.1:0-10263 GCA_900323305.1 Trachyrincus murrayi | reverse complement strand
CCCCCTCCCCAACAATACAAGCCTATGTGTTGAGAGTGATGTCTCTCATTTTAGATCGACAATAACAAGCATGATGAAGAAGCTCTTGGTTATCGGCAATTGCTAATAAAGAAACAAAGAAATCATAATTTCAGAAAAGACAGCCAGAAGCCTACAAGTGTGTCGTGTGTTCCCAGAGTGTAGCCTATACGTGTGGCTGCACCATCTAGCCCGGTGAAACGCGCCCACACAACCATCTGTACGTGTTGTAACGGGCCGAGCCAGGGTTACTACCTTCATGCCATGTTGCAATCTGTGCACGGTCACCGACACCGATTCTTCCCCAAGAATCGTAAATCCCGGGGGGAGAATAGGCGCAATAAACCACAGTTGTAGCCTATATAACGATAGGAAAGGAGTGGACATAAAATCCATACCTAGGTGGGAGTTGACAGCGGCGATTTATAGAAGGAAAAGCAACACACTTTCTTCATCGTGGGGAAACAACATACCTATGAGCCGCCACGGCTCGGTTATTCAGGTACTTCTGGGCAGTCATTACACCGACGAATAGGAAATTGCTGGACCGGGAGCCAGGTTTCTCGGTCACCGGGGCACCGTTATCTTGAGGTGCCCATAACACCCCGCTGTATTCTTTCCTGAGACCCCCATTTAACCCACAGCCGGCGGGGCTTGCTTTGCGTTTCTGGCCGGCTTTCTTCAACTCCGATGCCTTGGGCAGAATGAGTCTGGACGCCAGTGTGAACCCGACAACCAGCCCCAGAAGAACACTAAACCATGCTCTTCGGCTTCGACCTGCCATTCCCCCAAAACTTGACCAACTCTGGTTCGCCGCTTATTTACGCTGTATCATCAACAGCCACACTCTTTTAAACCCCGTATCGCTTAATTCGTAGTAGCCTCCAGGAAACTAGCGTCACACTTTCTCATGGTAAAAAGAAAAAAAACCATTTCTCCTGCCCGCTGCTTTGGTCTCGGTGTCCTAGTTGCCTACGTAGCATCACAGCAGTCTCCATAAAAGCAGCCGCCTAAACACTCCTCCTCGGTTTCTAGTGTTTAAAGCATAATGTCGCCGTTCGTCATTGGCACATCTAGCGACATTGAAGGATATTAGCTATAGTTTCTTGAAAATGGATAGTGTCCCCATTTTCTCCGTTATCTCGCCATTGTGAGATTTTCCAACTGGCGAGATCGACGACTAGCAACGAAGCTTTACGGCGCTTTGAGCCAACAGACTCGCCGTAGGAAGGCTGTGAGTGGCTGGTGTGTAGAGCCCGAGCCCACCTCCCGTTTTGACGCACTCGTCGTGGACCGATTAAATTACTACCAGTCTACAGCGCCCCCAAGCGACCAGTGATATGATAGGCCTACACATTGGGATATTGCGATTCTGTCACGAAACAAAAGAAGTCATTTACACGATTAATTCCTCGACTTTTTTGTTGTTTGCCTCAATTATCAGAATGAATGGCAATTGTTATTGTCTGTAAGTGAGATATTTTAAACAGATTGAACATGAAGGGCAATTATGTGAAATGTAGTGAAACATATTTTTTAATTCAACAAAGTGTTACTTGATCACCAGACTATTAATGTATAACCAACATTTTAGATAAAATCTTAAAAATAACATCCAACCAATGCATTGTTCAGCCATTACTTTAGTTACACCTCTTTGAGCTGTATCCTGCAGAATGTGGAGGTTGAAGTTATTCTGTTTTTGGATGGTCATTTAGGAGATGCTGTTTGCAACTAAAGTGATACAAATACAGTAATATATGACCGCTCAACTCAATGCTTGGGATGATACAGGAACAATTATTCTTGGCTCTCAAGAGAAGTCACTTCCAGAAAGTATGGAGATTTCTGACTGAGGGCTTAACTTGTTGCCCTTTGCACATTTCTGTTGAGCATTGCCACTTTCATTTCACTGCACACCCCGTGTATGTATGTGACAAATAAACACCTTGAACCTTGAACCTTAACATGCCAATATTGTTTTGTATCAAGTAGATCAACATTGACCTGACACACTCAAACCTTAATCAAAGAAAGCCCATGAAATGATATATGCTACCATCTTTAATGAGTCAGTAATACTGTCTGTGGAAAATAATTTGAGAGGGAGTTTGTTGATTATGTCTTTATTTTTAAAAATGTGCATAAGCATTGATGCGTTCCATCCGTTAATTCTAGATAGTTGATCTCTACGATAAACTATAGCTGTAAAACCAGTGGCGTGTTATCTTTTGACAGTGATAATAACATGATAGCCAGTTTCTAAAATAGCACTGCCGCAGTAACATCTAGACTTAAAGTGATGGCAGTATCCAAATGTGTTGAAGTGTAATCATAAGGTTAGAAAACAAACATGACAACTCTGAAATTCATCAGCCAAACCCCTTGGCTAGAGTAACCATTTATAGGAATGACCTCATTAGAAGCTTGGAACCCTACGTTGCCGACACAGTTACCTCTCAACAGGATTGAAAAAAAAAAGAAAGTTATTTGAATGTTCTCGCTTGTGTACTAAAGATTTTAGCACACATAAAAGGTGTGCTTTGATTGGATACTGGCGGTTGACCAATAGCTCAAGCCAGCAAAGGCGGTTTAACGAAAGCAACTACATCAATCATGTTTGGAGAGCGAAGGTAAATAAAAAAATAAAATCTCTAATTGGTAACTGTGAAGGCCCAGATGGCAGCTTCTTTCAGCGTGTTGACGTGTGCACAAGAAGGTCAGAGGTTAGAGGTCACAGGATCTAAGATAATCCCGGTGCTCCAACATCCTTTAACCTCATCCACTAGACGATGGCCCTCTCCTCCCTGGTCTCCAGCTACAAGCCGCTCCTCCGTCTCCAGCGAGGGGATTGTAACCTGCACATGAACCCACAGCGGACCAGAAGGTTACATGGGGAGAATGACACAATGACAAGGGATGCACATTGACAATGTGTTGTAATTATTAACTAAGGGTGACTTGGAGGCCATTGGAAAGTTCAAGTACTGAATCACCAAGCACCCATGTCAATCAGGACCAGCGATGGCATTTCTTCTGTTTGCTGTTATCCTTGTTGCTTGATTTTAGATTAATTGCTAAAGTCACTAAATAGAACAATGATCCCATTCCTTTTTTTGGGTCAAATTATTTCCAAGGATTTTCCATAAGTGGAAAATGTTTTCCAGTACAATTTTAGGGCAGCCATCGGTCTAATAAGGTGGTTTAATGTGCTGTGTCTTTTCTGCAACTACATGTCAAATGACCATGACCACTACATACCAGAGCTACGTAGCTTCTTGTCACTCTTGGGTTTCAGGACTGCGGACGATGAGCTAGCCTCCTCTGCGCCCTACAGAAACAACAGGGGTATGAGGAGTCTGTGAGTAGACGGGGTCAGTTTTCAGATGATTACAAACAATCCTAACCAACAACTGACCGTTACCTGAGAAGAAACCTTGGCTTTGTAGCTCTTTCCCTCTTGCATGCTTTCCCATATTTCAATTTTCTGCTTCCTTTTCTCTTCCTCCAGCTGTTTGGTACACAATAAAACATGATTTTAACACAATAAAACATGTTTCCCCTCTTCTTTACAAGTCCGTTCTTTACATTATTTTCTTTGTGGATATTTACCTTTTTCTGCTTCTCTCTGAATTCTGCAGCTTTGGCATCTAGCTCCTCTTGCAGTCTTCTCCTGGATGCTTCCAGGGCCTCTTGTCTTCTCACAATCAGAGCTGGATCTTCACATGGGAAAAGCATTGTGTGGTGAATTCAACTTTGTAAAAGTCTACAATGACCTTCATGTATTGCTGATCAACACCTATGTGTTCCACAGTGTGTTCAATAAGCTCATGACATCACAACTACACACATTTGGTCAATCAATAACAAATGCATCCAAAGAGGACTGGAATTGGATTTGCTCCAATAATAAACATATTGTTTTTCCTTCTCAAACAATTGGTTAAAAATTGTTTGCGTTGTTTACAGTTGTTGGTATTGATCTCTTACAGAATATGAGTGGGTTCAAAACATTGACAAGAAACTTAAAATTACAATTTAAGGTCCAAACCATTATTATAATTGATTAACAGGGCACTATTTGAAACTCACCTTGTGCCCTTTCATTAGAGGAGCTCTTGTTGCCCTGGCTGGCTCTCTTCTTACTTAGATACTGGATCAGCAGTATGACACAGACAGTCAGGAAAAGCAGGTACCACCCATATTGACCCAGAAAATCCTCGGCTGTGGGTGAGAGGAAAATGTATTTAGATTGTCAAACGTTAAGAAAAAAGTTCAGCGTCTTTCGTCAAACTGACGAAAAATCAAGTCACATCAAATACAGGAAGCCAGTCCATATCAACAATGACGAGACAATAATTCATGAATAAATGCAGGGCCCAGTAGGCCTACCAAGGTACACAATCAGAAGCACACTCTGGGTAATAAAATGTTTAATAGATTGGTGTAAATGCACTTAAGCAGTGTCTATCTGCACGTTAATTGTTCAGAAACATACCAGTTTGACGTATAAAACCCAGATCCTGGTTTTCCAAGTAGCGCTTGTGGACTACAGGCACCTCTTCGCCGTCGTCATTCACATCAATGATCTCCACGTCGTCCATTTTTTGTTCAAACTATTAGATCAGACGCTTAATAATGATACCGTGGTTTTCACTACTGGCACAACACGAAAGGGATTCGTGCTATTTATTTACCTCCGTACACTACGGGCGGCGGCAGCCATCTTCAGACACACGACGGCTAGCTGACGTTGACACGTTGTTGACGTAGCGATGAGATGACGTGAATTTGCGCCCTTCCGTTCGGTTCCTCGTCGCGTCTGTCAAAGTACATATTTTAAAAACGTATACTTCTTGATTTGATGCAGGACAATAATTAATAATTTTTTCCTCACAAGGCAAACTATTCGATGATCATTAGATTAGTACAAGGTACTTCAGGTGTCTTACGTTTCATTTGCCACTAGCTGGTGCTAAAACACGAACAAATGTGTAACACTTTGGAAACGCCCATTTATGTTTTTACCCGCGAAATACTTCCAATCAAAAAACGATGAAAGCACTTTGTCGAAAATACCCACGCCCAAGCTGATACAATTTTGCATTCAAGACAGAATTAACTACTCAACTTCAATTACATAACACAGGATGTGCATACATACAGAATGTTTCAGCTATCAAATACAGATACTTGTTTGCTTAGAAAAAGGCTTTATGAATTACAATAAAAGGATGCACTCAATTCAGCTGTAGGCTTTAATTGGCATTGGTGTCTTACAGTCCGACACAGAAATCAAATTTAACAAAAGAAACCAATTTTATTAACATGTATGTTCAACAGAAATATATATAAAAAAATGTAAAACAAAAACAGATAAGTATCAGGATGCTCAGGAGCCATTCACTGGTGGATCCTCATCCATGCCGTCATCCTCTTCCCCACCTTTAGCCTCCGCCTCCGCCTCCTCCTCCTCCTCCTCCTCTCCTTCTTCCCCCTCGTCATCCATGTCCTCCTCTCCCTCATCACCCATGGGCTCTTTGGGTGCCATTTGTACAACACTCTCTTCTTCTTCTTCCTCTTCCTCCTCCTCTTCAACCATGTCAGCTGGGGCTAAAAAAAATTTATGTTTGTCACACAAATGGAAATGTCACCAATACACAGTAAAACTTAAAGATTGATCTTTGATTTGACAAACATTTTATTTCAATCTTAACTTTATCTTCAATCTACACACACAAGTTACACCATAAAATGGCAAATGTGGATGCGTTGTGGTGAGGGTAAACAATATTGCAGTAGTTGTATTGGCCCTGCAGTACTTTCAAAGCACCCTTACGGGTCCAAGTCATTAACAGTCATTATATACAGATCAGAGCACTGTGATTCCATCTTACCTTGTCGAAGATCTCTTCCCGGGATCTGACCTGCCTGCAGCATCCCCTTCAGCCTCTCCACCTCCGCCAAAGACGAGGCATTAGCAATGGCATTCTGAAATACAACACAAATTTTCATGAATAGACAACACAAAAATATAGGACACATTTAGCATTCACAGGTGGAATTGCATGCCTTTTAAGACACAAACGACATCCCGCGTACCTTGATGGCTTCCACGTCTGCCTGGGATGGCCCCGCTTTCTTTTCAGTCTGAACAGCCGCTCCAGGTGTGAACCTGAAACCATACGGCTCCAGTTAGTACAAAGAACCACGACCACCTGCTTCTCTATTCGCTCAACCAGTGTAGTATCTTTTCCTGAGTCATATCATCTGATACAATCGGGAACGTCACAAGACAGCAGTCCTAAGCAACACCGTTGTGACTTTGTATTTTGAAAGTCGTGTGGATAGACCAAATTTGCCATTCTATACATTATTCTCAACATGAGAATAATGGCGGTACTGCTGTTGGAATTGTGCTGTTTTCAGTTTGCCGCCCCCCACCCCAGTCAGAATCCAGTGATTGCTAGGAGCTGCTGTCCCGCGGTGACTTTCATCTTACGTTCTCGTTCGCTTGGCAATATCCTTTGCAAGCTGGGCACCTCGTTTGCCCTTGAACATTTTCTCTGCCTCCTGTCGTTCCTATGGCGATATATCAACAAGTTACATTAAACAGCTTTACAAACAAAGACAGCAAGCATTTTCATCTGAAAGTATAAAAGAGAGGAAGGTTGGTAAAAGACAGGAAGGGTTGGTCTCACATAACAGAAAATCAATCTAATCAAATCTCAATCTGTACAGAAACCGACACAAACCTGCGTGAAACCAAAAAGCCCTGGCTGAAGTGGAAAAGGTATCAATAAAGACAATATTGGAGCAGTCTCACAATGTAAATACTGTAACCATTGTGTGTGTATGCCCAAGTACAGCTGGCACTGACAATCAGTTTGATACTGCCTAAAATCTATTAAAAAAACGAATGCTGTTAGCAGTAGTTAGACAATTTGTATTATTGGACACTTTGATTATGTGGCCTCATCAATTCAATATCACCGATAGCCATTTATTAGCATCAAACCACTAGCATTTTCTTTAATGCTTAACATATCCAGAGTTTGGAAATGCTCTTGTATTCAGTGTTTAAGACACTTAAGCCATGCCCATCACTTACCTTCAGCTTCACTTTCTGGAAATCAAGCACTCTGATTTGGGGGATTTTGCTGATGACATAGAGCCTGTAGTGTTTCTTGTTTGTGACAGGATTCCTCAGCAGACTGAGAATAAGTACATGAAAATGAGACACAAAGCAACCACAATTGAACAGTAGTAAAAAAGAAGATGTAGGGATCACACATACCTGAGAAGAGTCAAAGTCTTCACAGATGCCAGGGGGTCCAAATCACCCTGAAGTTCAATGGGTCAATTAAGTATATAAATGTGTTAGCAATGCATACTCATGGGTAAACAAACAGTCACGTTTAATTCAGGTGTATCTTCTGGGTTATGTATGTTTGGGTCCTCCAAACATTGATATCAAAATGATGCTTCCAATTAGATTTACTCTCATTAAAAGAAGCATATCACACCAAAATCTGCCTGAACATGAACAATTGAGTCTTGGTGTTTGGATGGAAGTAGTGATCACCTACCAGTTCTTGAATGTTGTTGCTTGTAAGAATCAGTTCGGTCAAACTTGGCAAAGCGTGTTCAAGGTTTTCACCAAAGCGACTAGAATGAAAGTAAAAGATCAACAACGTACACCAAATTTTTGAATACATAAATACACGGTAGGCTATTGTTGCGTAACTCTCTGCAGCATACCATATTCTGTTGTTGTTCAGTAGCAACGTCTTGAGCCTTTTGAGCAGTGGAAACCCGTCCAGTTTTCTGATCTCATTGTCGGATAAGTCAATTGTGTCGAACTGGTCCAGAGTAGCTCCAAGGTTTTCAAGGACTGGAATTTTATACCCTGCAAAAAGATTAATATTAGTGGTGTTCGGTCACTTTGGTCACTACAGTAGATCGCGTTGTAGCATCTGCCGCTAGCTTGGCAAGAAGGCCAGCTAAGATGTGCATGAGATGAATTAAATTACCTCTCAAATCTAGTTCCCTGTCTCTTACAGGATTTGTATATTGAGCAGCCTGCTCAATGAGTTCTGCCGATAACTTAACCATCTTTAAATTCTTCTTTTTTGGTTTAAATGTGTTCCTTTTCTTGATTCATATACTAAACGTTTCCCAGCTTTCCACACGCTGCCGCCCGGAAGGAAGTCGCTTTGAAATAAAGTGTGACGCAATCATTGTATTGCCTCCTAGTGGGTGGAGGGAGCATAAGCACCCGAGAAGCAAAACATTTACTCCTGATATCCTCGACTTTTAGTTTTACACACACCAACATTCATCCACACATATTCACTATTTTGGATGTCGTTAGTGTGTTAGGCTCGACTTTTGCACATACTATTTAAGATGCGTATAACATCTCTGCTATGACCAGGGCCTATACTCCTGCTATTTTATAGTGATAGTGGCTACCCATTTAAATTAGATTTACACCAATATGAGTGTGCAAAGACAGCACTTGATCTGCTTCTCATAGTGTTTGATTAGGCTACTAGGCCTAATCAATTTGTGTCATTCCTGAAAGTAAATAATCGGTGTGGGAGGTTGCAAAACCATTTCTCTGGAGCACATGGCTTTCATATTTTTTCCATTTTTCATATCTTCCAGGGGAAATGGGTTTTCTGAACCATACCGCTGTTTGGTGGATTGGCTCAGAAGGCACATATTGTCAATTTAAGTATGTTCAAGTGACAATTAACCTGGAGTTCATTTGAAGCCCTGGGGAGCTATTTGAATGCTGAGATTGTGCCTGTGTAGCATACCCATTTCCTCAGAGGAGTTCACAATCTACCAACATATTGTCATTCTGAACCACCTCCCCCCCCTCCCTCTCTCCTGGATGGTGAGTGCTCTTTACTCTTCTTCCACCGAGCTCTGAGCGGCCCAGGCTCCGATGCTGCTGTGTTTTACTGGCAGATATAGTACCAGTGATTACAATCTGTACCCACGCATCCAAAGCACAGGACCGCTGTGATCAAATGTGATCAAATGCCTTCCCAGGCTTTAGTATTCCACCTAAACAACAGAACGTGGCCTCCCTCTCCTTCTATCTTCAAAAAGGGGATCTGCTTTGAAGGTTCACCTGGGGGAGATGGAGCTCAATCCTTCAAGCAACAAAAGAATCAGATTGGAGTACAACAAATGTGCCGAGATAACCCTGTGACATTTCAAATAACTGTCATGAGAACAGTGTTTCTTTGTACTGCATACCCAGCTCACTGTGGTAGCAGTGGCAGGCCTATACGACAACATCGACGTCAGCACGACCATTACATTATACATTATACATGCATGGGACCATGATTTAAAAAAAAGGGTCATGCAATACATGCAATTGTATGTTACTACCAACTACAGATCATTTTGGAGAGAGACTTTTCGACTTTTGCTAATCCATTAATGCTCATTTCCCAATCACAGCTGGACAACTGAATCAATAAACTGTTCGTTATTCACAGTGAAAGAAAATTCAGACCCGAAGTGAGAGAATGACATGAAATGAATAACATGGGACGGCAATTTAAAGAAGCCTAAAGGGATGTAAAATGGATCTATATAGAAAACTATGTATCATTTATGACAAAAACACAGGGAATGTTACAGTACAACAGCTACTGAGACAACACATCTTCAAATCGTGTGGGAAAGAAATAGTAACCTCAAGTTCATGCAAGATAACCACTTAGCCAATTAGGAGGGGATAGCATGTAAAAACAACTGTGACGCGGTTAGTAATGAAGTTCAGTTCAACTAATGGCAGCTATTTTGTGACTTTAACCTTAAGGTTGTTCACCAGAACAGTTGGGTTATGTGTACCTCACTTGACAGATCTGGAAATAAAAAGTGTAAATAAATCTTATCTTTTAACCCCTTAACCTTTCTCCTTCCGGCATTTGTCAACTGTTTTCATTTTTTGGTGATGATATTTTGTTTTTTAAGATAATCTGCTGGAATGATGTCACTGCAGATCTGCTTACTCAACGTCCTTCTGGAAAGTTAATACAGAATGAAAATTAAATGAAAATGTCTGTCTCTGCTCTCTCTACAACTTTGATGGATTCAGACTTATTGGTGGAGATATGAAACAACAAGATAGAGAGAGTGAGAGAGAGAGAGAGAGAGAGAGAGAGAGAGAGAGAGACACACAGCGAGACAAAGACACAGAGACACAGAGAGAGAGTG
>OOFB01014927.1:7786-26272 GCA_900323305.1 Trachyrincus murrayi | reverse complement strand
TGGTGATAACACAGCCTGGGTTCAAATAAGATACTGGTTCACAACCAGGGAACCAGTGAAAATGCACACACGCACACACACACACACACACACACACACACACACACACACACACACACACACACACACACACACACACACACACGCACACAGACATTGATATCATCCCCCCCTCCCTTCTTGGCATGGGTTGTGGTGACTCACACTAACATTGGCACATTGGCGTTCTATAAACTTAAGTTGGGGTGAAAGACCACACCCGTTTACTCCACCTACTCCACCTACTTACCCAATAATCGCCTGTACTTAAGCCTGTCTCCCGTAGAACTTTCCACTTCCATCCTCCACCCCCCCGTCTCCTCCCTACTATCTATTTCTCCAGGTCCAGAAGGGGGAAGAGGGCCAGCATGTCCCACCCGGACCTCCAAGTCAAACCACACTTCATGGGGGAGTTCTTCACCCCCCCCCCCCACCCCCATCAACCTGCTTATGGCATCCTAAACAGGATGCTGAACTATTAAACAAACCCAGCTGAACATTGTTGAAGGTGTGGTCTGTACTCGTGAATGTAGACACGAAGTAACAGAATCTCTCATCTTGTTTTTTAATGTAATTTGACATTCAACTCCTGCAGTGATGTTTCAGCATGGAGTGACTTATGAAGAAGTATGCCGTGTTCGGATAGAGCGAATTAAGAATGGTGTTCCTGGTTCATGTCCAACTGTGTATGCATTTTTTGGGGGGGAAAGTTTGTTAAAAATAAACAAGGGAGGACCTCCATTTTTGTTCTATCTGCAGGTATGGTTCCTGTTTTCCCGCCAGCAGGTTGAGATTCTATTTCCAGAGGGCTTCTCCTCTCTGTTCTGTTTTCCTGTCCCTGAAGAGACATCAGGTAGACGACAAACATGGCCACTAAAGTCATATACAGTATATATATAGTTGTTTTCAGGGAGCAGGGGGATATTTGGTATTTGGAGTCAGGAGCAAAACACACACACGCACACACACACCAGACACACACACACACAAACACACACCCTATCGCGTTCCCACAAAACAGGGACACTGTAGACATAAAAAAAGATCAGTGGACCGTCATTGTGCTCCAGTTCCTGTGACGTGTGTCATATCCTGCTCTCCTTTAGCAGCCACATTTTTTCCCACAGAGGAGACGAAAGATGAAAATAGTGCAACTCATCTCGTATCCGAACCAGGGACCGACTGTTTGACACAAGCGTCCACATTCCATTCCACCTCCTGCGTCATCTGTCCTTTCTCTTGTGCATCTCTAAAACATCTTTCTAGACCAAACTGGGGTCTGGAATACGTCTCACAGATAGAGACTCCGTACATCCATCCCTATACTCCATGTCCCTCTGTCCGACCGCTTCTCGTTCTTTATCTCCACTCCGTCAAGAGGAGGTGGTGGAGGAGAACCATTGCTATCGCTGCTTCAAACGGACGTTCTGTCCCTCCTCACTATTCCTCTGCGCTCCTTCTGGTTTCTGAGAAGTGGGAGACAGCAAGGACAAAGGCTCGCATTGTTATCTTGAACGCGTTTTCTGGCGAGAATGCACGGTGTCTTGTGTCCTCAAAGTACTCTGGCAAGACTGTGGCATTCTCCATCCGTCCGTTTATCTCAACCGAGTCTGCAAGTCGCTCGATTATTGATTCACGTGTTCGAACAACTGCTATGTGATCATCTTGGACTTCAGATACTGTATACAGCTACATTTGTGATGTCACAACTTCGATTATGTCTGCAGTTGCAGTTGTTTGAGTATCAGGTTGAAACTGAAAACAGTCGGGAACAAAGGGGCACTTTGGCCGAGGCTATGCGGAGTAGGAAGCGCAATATTTTGTTGAACGCCCTCAGCTTGCCTCCCTGCCAAGGGAGTGGGTGGTAGAACCGAAGAGGGACTGCCAAATCTCTCCTCTCCCCCGAGCAAAATCCCATGAAATGAACATTATGACTCTGTCCAAAACAACCCAGCACATTTCCCCCCCCCATCCCTCGCTCCTCCCCGTTCCTTCCTCTCCTTTTTCTGTCCTCCATCACTCTGCTTCTCGATTGAATCTCCATCTCCATGAAAAATCTCCTTGTCAACTTTTCTGGGAAAGAAATTCAAGATGTACCTTTAGAATGTCCTGCCAATATGTGCTAATATGATTTCATAATCACCTGTTTAAAAGTTCTGTTATTTGTCTTGCGGGCCCTTCATACAGTTCTACTCACCCGCCACATACACACGCACACACGCACATACACACATGCACGCACGCACGCGCACACACACACACACACACACACACACACACACACACAGCAAGAGGAAGGGGGACATTACATCGTCACTTTTCTCCTCAGCAGTTGCCGCCCCTTCACCACAGCTGTGTCAAATCTCAGCCAATCACCACACAGCTGTGAAAAATCAACCTAACATGATAGACCTGTTGAGCATAACACACTAATCGCTACGGGTCCCTTTTGAGATATATTTGCAGTGAATGGGAGACTGAATGGGAGAGAGAAAAAGAGAGAGTGAGAGCTGGGGAGAAAGGGGGAGAGAGAGATAGGGGAGAAGGGGGGGTGGGGAGAGCGAGAGGGGGAGAAAGAGCGAGAGAGAGAGAGAAAGACACAGAGAGAGAGGGGGGAGAGAGAGGGGGGAGAAAGAGCGAGAGAGAGAGGCAAATGAATGACATCTGTGGGAATCCATCCTGGCTTCCAACAGATCCATCCCATGTGGATGCAGTGGGAACAGTTCGAGCAGTATTTACATCCTCTGATCATCTCTCACTCTAGTGAGAGGATGCATCTAGCCAGCGGGAAAGTATGGTGTTTGACTCCCAGCCGAATGGTCCTGGGTTCGATCCCCAACGTCCGCAGCCTACCTATAGGCATCCTTGAGCAAGATACCTGAACGCCTAGCCCTGCCCCTTAATGACCTCCATCAATATTCACTGTAAGCCGCTTTTGACAAAAGCATCTACTAAATGTCAGAAGAGAAAATCCAGGCAGGAAAAATGGAGACTATCGGGGGTTGGGATGCAAGAAATACCAAAAAACTCTAATACAAAAAATGGCAGTTTAATAAAGAGAGAGGGAGAGAGAGAGGAGAGAGAGAGAGAGAGAGAGAGAGAGAGAGAGAGAGAGAGAGAGAGAGAGAGAGAGAGAGAGAGAGAGAGAGACCCCAAGAGAGAAAGTCCTCCTGACCTCCTCCTCTTTGTGAGGTGGAATGTGTTTCCTCTCTCTCTCTCCCCTCTACTCCTCCCTGTGGGGGCTTCCTGTATCTTGGGCAAGCACGCAGGTCAGAGGTTGAGTGTACTGTACTGTAAAGTTGATCTGGTACCTCTCATCTCATGCCAGTCGGAAATTCCAGAATCTGTCCCTCCTTCTGCCCAGCAGACACTGTTTGGAGTCTCCATACCATGTCCTATGCACTGCACGGAGAGGGTTTACGGTTCCATTGGGAACCCCATCGAGGATACAGGATGTATGGGAAACTGGCCCTTAGATCTCTTCTGAGAACCCTGTCTTCTTTAAACAAGGGACAAGGTCATGCCAGTCCTACAAAGAGTTGAGGTGAAAGATAAACAGGTATTGAAAGAGACTGATTTTCTTCTGCTGTACAGCAGCTGGCCTGCGTGCCCCATCGCAATTTAGAATCTGGGAGATCCATTCAGAAATGGTGACCCAGGAAGCAAAACCAATGCCCTTATTTCCATGACTCACTTCTATGAGAGATAATCCACTATCCCCGTTTGCATGTTCGCTCGTTCTCTTTCACTCCCACACGTCTATCATCCCTCTCCCTAAAGGGACCCCCACCCCTCAACTCTCAAATACCAGACCTAATCTTTTACACGAGTTCGCCAAGCGACGTGTGTATGATACAACACCTGCTATGCGTGCAGTTGCAACATCCGCAGCTGCTGCGACGCGGCCGCTGCGGCTACCAGAGACGGAGAGAGGCAGAGAGACAATCGGGTTGTTTCATGTTTTCTCACCCTCATCTGCAGTATATCCGGGATGTCCCGCTTGTATTGTTGTGATGCTTCAACATCTCCATCGCCATGCCTTACAGATGGCTCCATTACACCAGCGAGGATAATAAAACCGCTGGGAACACGGTGTTGTCTGGATGAGACACGAGGTGGAGAGATGTTTATGAGGAAAGGTTTAGGGGGACTTACCCTGCCTCCCTTCTCAGGGAAACATTTACAGCCGCCGCTGCAGTCTCTTCCTCCACACGGGCCCGAGTGCTTCTTTCCTCCCTGGAGGCGAAAGACAAAGAGGGGTTAGAGGTCAGGGCGGTGCTACGAGAAGCCATGGGTTATTCATAGGTAATGAACACTATATATAAGTATCATATATATATATATATATAAAAGTATCATTCACTTATGAATGTATTTGTTACACAGCCTAATCTTTTTTCCACACTGTACTGGCCAGGAAAAGTCTACATATATTAATGTGCGTGATTGATTTTCGTATTGTTTTAGTACTTAGGGACCGTGTGTGTGTGTGTGTGTGTATGAGTGATAAATAATCATGTACAGTCAGTGGGGCAGACCATGTTTGGGCATTCTGTGGCTGGAGAACACACATGTTTATTACATTTACATTCAGCACATTTAGCAGACGCTTTTATGAGTAAGGGACATGCGTGTGCAGGGGAGCCGTCTGAGCTGCTGTGTACATAGGGCTGGTCAGCTGGAGGAGGATGTTTTGCTTGTGTCTCGTATGACTCACGGAGAGATGTCCAGTCTATTTACAAGGGACAGCCATTCGTCGCATGGAAATTCAGTTGATCAAAGAAGGCCTTTGATAGGCTGATTGTGTCTGGGGGGGGGGGGCTGCATACCAAGGCTGCATACCAAGTGACCACTTCACACATACACACACTTGCACACACACACACACACACACACACAGACAGACACACACTGCCCATGGCGAGGGGTTACTGTTGACACATGTCACGATCAAAGAGATCAGTCAGAGAAACAGGGCTTCCTAACCTCCGGGTCAGGGTTGATTAAAGGCAATAATAAACTCAATGTCTGTTGCCCAGCAGGCCTTCCCGGTGAGTCAAACTAATAATACATTGTATTAGTTCATCGTAAAGTTCACGTGTATTCGCATGACAAGGCAGCGCACATTTAGTGGTGAAACAGAACAGAGAAACTGGTTAACCTCGCCACGGTGAAACTGATATGACCTTAAAGTGGACAGGATTTATTACTAAGTACAATTATTATTTGCTTCCCTTTATGGTTTACCAGCAGTTTTCGGAGATCACCAGGAACTTCACCAAAAGCCACATCCATTTACAAGAGTGATGTGAATTTGAAAGCATCTCGAGTTACTTTTTTGTGTGAGAGTGAGAGTGAGAGTACACATACATACTGTACATACACAGATACATGCGTTGTCCATAACATAAGTCCTAGTTTCCATGGAATTGAGACTCATGGTGGGTAGTCTCAAAAAGACTCAGACTTCAGATAATAATCTAAAGTCTGATAGCAGACTAGCCTGAATCTGGGTGAACGGGGTGTTTCACTTTCTTTCGCTTCATGTTTGTTTCGACAAACATGAAGTTTTCTATCGTGTTGCTGGAGGCGGGGATCTGTAAGCACAGCAAACACAAACTCGGCCAGCACTAGTAAACTTTTTCCAGTGGGAAACACCGTGTGGACCGGACACTGTAGAAATACACATATTAAAAATGCCCTTCTGAAAGCTTCATCCACTCATGAGTTTCTATTCGGCAGAATATCTCCGTAACAAAACAGGAAACAACGCCACTTTCAGTTTTTAGTTTCTGGCCCAGGCTCTGTGCCATCTTCACCCAGAAGTTCTGCTGTAGTAGGATCCCAGATTACACGGTAGGTAATGGATGAGTGAGGCAGTGAATGGTGATGCAGAGAACCTAACCCTAACCCTAACCCTGTCCTGGTGGTTTATCTCCTGACGTCTGACCGTCTGTGTGTGTGCGTGTGTATCCGCCCATGCTGCCCGCCTACACAACTATACAATAGCTCCTTAGACAGCAAATTCCTCAACACCCGCCCCCCCCCTCCCCACTTCACTCCGTTTAACAATATAGAAAACCCCTCCCCAGAAGTCATTCAAAATGTCCACTTTCTATGCCCACAGAAGAAACAACATGGCGGACCAAGAATCAGGATAATTCTCCCCCTCGTTGCCACCCTGACGACCGGCCTGACAAAGACCACATTGAGACCCTCCTCACAAACACAGAGAGCGCCTTTCAGCCGGACGACGCTGCCCTTTAATCATCAGCTATCTTCTCTTCCCTTATGGAATGCGCTGATTTTCCAACTTAACTCTATCTTTGAACCTGAGGGGTTCAGCGTAGAGGCTTTGAAAGCATCCCCGTATCGAAATACGGCAGTTGTAGTTGTAGTCACTTAAGTGGGCACATTAAATCAAATGATATAACACTTAGTCCTTCCATTTGTGATTGTTGAATTTGATTAGCGTGAGGTCAGAGCAGAGGGTCTTTATTTGGAAGATGAGGGGTTGTTTGTCTGTCCCTGGTCTTTCACAGTGAAATGAATACCAGCCACTCACAGAAACACACAGTTCCAGAAATATAGACTGAAACTAGCCTCCATGACCTGAAGCAATTCAAACTCCAATAGAGTTAGGAGTGTGCAAGCCTAAAATTGGTGATGACAGTTTCAGCTAGACAATTGGATTCTGTGTGTATATATGTGTGTGTGTGTGTGTGTGTGTGTGTGTCTGTGTGTGTGTGTATGTGTGTGTATGTGAGACAGATTATGTCCATTGAAGTCAATTTAACTAAACATTTGTACTCATAATCTAAATAAAACAATGGGCAAATGTTCATAAAAAGGAGGGTCCGTGATTTGTCCTAGTAATACTTAACCAAGGCATTTCATTTCCTCTCCGGTCAACCTGTACGTTCAGACCTGCGGGCCACATGGGTAAAACCTGCTATACGTCCACATAAAAATGTATACGGACTCGGAAGAGAACGTGTTTATGAATAGTTTATGAAGGACAAGAAGCCATACTGTTACAGCATGGGAATGTACATCTTGTCACACACACACACACACACACACACACGCGCACGCACACACATTTTAAAGGCAAATGTTTTTAACTTCATAATTGTATTTAGGACAATAGATTGTATGAAAGGTTGTACAGACCTAATTGAATAAAATGTCTACCTTTCCCTTATCTTATTAAATCATCGACTCGTGATTCCAGTCTCCTCATTTTTTCTTGTGGGGTAGTTGTTTCCTGTTTGACTATTTCCTGTACATACACATTCCTTTGTACATACATACCGTTCTTACAGGGCTGGGAGGTAGCAGGAAGTGCACTGGACCAAGGAGTAGCTAGCTTGCAACTTCTACTACTTCTACAGTAATCATGAGCGAGCTTCTAAATTGGACCAACAACGAACTTTGAGGATGTGACTTACAAATATGTCTCCAGGTAAGTTTAAATGTCCATATCCGGGCATAAACTGAACCCATGCAATACTGCGCTTCTTTAAACAAGCAGTTAACATTCTTCCGGCACGTTCCATGTAGGAGGACGTGTTTTGCTGTCAGATATGAACGTGCTTTAAAATGATGAAAACATGAAAGAAGAAGACACTCCCCAGGACCTGGCTGTTGTACTGCTGCTGGTTTACAGTTCAGCTCTTCAGTGTTGATCATTTTTCATGGCCTGGTTAACTACATTTGTTGTTTTTTTGGAGGGCCGGTGTGGTCTGGTACATAGCACATATACACACACACACACACACACACACACACACTTCCAGAGCATGTAGCATGCCATCTCTCCATCAGTTTTCTCTCTTTTCTCGTGATGTTCTTATTTCTCATTCTCTCTATCTTTTTCTTGCTCTTTTCTCATTTCTTGTCCTCTCAATCTTTTTTTCTCGTTTTTCTCCATCTTTTTTCCCAATATTCCCGTTTTTCGTTCTCTCCATCTTTTTCTTTAAATTTTCTTGTTATCTCCATCTTTTCCACCTTCTCTTTTTTATCGATTTTCTCGTCTTTCGTTCTCTCCATATTTTTCTCTCCATCTTTCTTCTCGGTTTTCTCATTTCCCGTCTCTCCATCTTTTTTCTCGCTCTCTTTTTTCTTGTTTCTTGTTCTCGCTCTCTTTCTTCTCGATTTTCTCGTTTTTTGTTCTCTCCATCTTTTTTATTTTTTCCTGATTACAATGAGACTATCTAATATACACACACACACTTTTAACCAAGCTATATAGCAGTGCTCTTTTGTCAGCCCATGCCGACATGACAAAAGAGCACAGAATCCCATATCCCAGACACTGGTAACCACATATACATGAAGCCCCACCACTACAGGGAGCCAGGGTTTCTAAGTGACACAGCCAGTAAATTATTTTTCTGTTAGTTTCAATGGAGTCTCATGAGTCAATACAGATGTTTAGTTTTTTGTTTAGTTGTAAACGGTGACTAGAGAGAAAGGGAGTTGTAAAAGGTGAATAGGTTGAACATTCAGTTATTTGTGTAAACAGGTCTGGTTCAGGTCATGAAATGGAAATCTGCCCATTTTCCTATTTTGTTGGTCTCCGCTGTAATTCAGTTCTGTAATTCATGTTGTTGGCTATGGCATCCGAAGTTCATTACGGCAGAAACGTTGAAACACAGCCCTTTGGCTGTGTTTCAATCTGTGGTCTTCACAATAAAGATTATAAGGAAACAATTATACAGTAAACTCCATATCTGCATCATTTCCCATCAGCCATTGTTACATTTGACTACATTATTGACCGTATTGTCTTGAGGCCTATTGGCTAGAAATAAATGTTATTCTCCTTTTCATATTCTCCAGCACTTCCTACATCCATATTTCGTAGTTTACTTCATCCTTTCAAAATAAAGTGTTGATAAGCCTGATCCCCCCAGAGTATAGCTTATTTCTTATCTTATTTCTTATTCTTATACTTACTGTACTGTATACTATACATACTGTAACTGCAGTAACCAATTTCCCTCCAGGGATCAATAAAGTATTTCTGATTCTGATTCTGATTCTGATAACTCTCAGTAACATTGCACCGTATGGGTAGACATCACTGCATTTCCTTCACACTTTTGAGACCGCTGACAGCCCTCCCATAATGCACTAGTGTGTTGTAATGGCTGTTACTATACGTCCTCGGAATCTCCAGCTGTACCAATTGATTGAAGAGCCGATAAACGAATGCTGGGGCGACAAACGAGACAAGCACCCTATTGGCTGACCTGATTTGCGTGGTGGCCCCTATAAGATCTATTAGATCTGAGCGCTAACACCTGGCTGTCACTCAGCAGGGGGTCAGAAGCGATGCTACAGGGACCAGCTGCAGACCAAGGAGATCAGAGCAGACAAACAGCTGCTCACACAACGGGGAGAGGAGGAGGAGGAAACATCACACAAGACTCAGGGACACCCTTACAAATATTACATTTGTGCATTCTGGATTAGGCCAGAATTCATCATCAGTAATAAAAGCGCCTCTCAAATATGAATAAATACGACCAGCAGTGAAGATCTATGAATGGCAAACAAAGAGAGAGCATATGTATTTAACAACACGTCATGAAAGAAAATCCCCACCACACGTTAAGCTTTTCCTTGGCCTCAACATGAGCAGACATTTTTTCCACATGCTGGATGTATACACTTCAGACTAAGATCTATGCATTCGTCTGCATTGTCGCCAACAAACTGTCACGTGGCCATCGCTTTCTTGGAAGTTTCAGCGTGCGGTACGGCCATCACCGTACACGAGTGTCTCCAAGACGCTGGTGGTCTGTCAGACGAATGCATCCCCTAACGAGGAATGCTGTTTTTCTTTTCAGGAGCGTCCATTGGAGCCTCCCTCCCTGGTATCCTGACTCCTCCGTCCACCTGCCCACCTCCTCTGGCATTTCTTTTCTTTTTCTTTCCACATACACATTCATAGAGAAGCGCGCTGAATGTTATTCAAGTTGTTGACCCAGGTTTGATTCCGACATTCGGTCCTATGCTACATGCCTTTCCCTCCCTCTTTCAACCCACTTTCCTGTTCCCAAAGGCAAAGAAAAGCAGAGAGAATATCAGGGTTTTCTAGGGCACGGAGGGCATGTTGCTACAGTATTTGCCCATGTTGTTAACTCAGTCAGTTCTGTCTTGCCACAATTTGATATCAATCTATTCAGGATGATTTGCAATGGAATGCCAAACATCTTCTCAAGTAGTAATAATAATATGAGTTGGATGACCGGTCCTCCCCCTCCCACCACCACCACCACCACCACCACCATCACGGTCTCAGAGCTACCCAGCCACCAGCATTATCTCAGCCTTGTGTTGGTCTTACTGCGGTCGGTGAGGATCACCGCGGCTACAATCATACTCGTGTGCGGCAGACACGTGGTTAACCACCACGGATCTGACCGAGCGGAACCACCGCGTCCTGTTAGCTTAGCCTTTAGCCTCGCTCCCACTAAGATGAGCTGCTGGCGACACGACACGAAAGTAATTCGTTGAAACATGTTTTTAATATAAGAATTAAATGAGTATCAAAATGATACTCATATCCTCTCACCCTAACCCTCCTCTCACAAGTGAGAGGATATGCGGTCATATCTTCGCAGGGCAAGCGCACTTCCTCAATGACCAATTGTTTGAATATGAGTAAAGTCTCATAGGGGTTAGGGTTAGGGCTAACCCTAACCCTAACCCATAGCATAGCAACAAGCCAGACTCTAGGATTGTACATTCCACAATTATTCTGGGAGACATTAAGTAACCTCCAAGGATAATTCATTAGTCCCATATTCACAACATATACTACAATTGTTTAGTACATATAGAATGAACTGACATCAATATTGTACCAAACCAAGCAGTTGTCGCCATTCATCTCAGACCACTCTGGAGCCCGCGTCACTCAGTATCTGAACTCATGGCCGTCTCGTCGGCCGTCACAGAGACACCTTCTCCACTTACACATACACACACACACACACACACACACACACAAAGTGGGAACATGGAACGGTACACGGAACGTACGGTGTTGGTGTGAGAGACCTTGCTCCGGTGGGGATCAGATACACCAAAGAGACCAGAGACCCCCATGGCAGGTCAGGATGAGCGTTTGAGCGATCTGACAGGCTCTTCACCTTCTCCTCTGACTGAGGAGGGGGGAGGATGGAGCAGAGCAGTAGCCGTCCATGGTACACATCGTATCAGTATAACGCTAACCAGATCCGAGGACGGATTACGGTTCAACTAGCCGAGGACTGCAGCTGGATCTGACCCGTCACCTTTTAACCTTTGACCTTGGTGGGTTTAAAGTGAGGATGAACCCACTGTGGCTGGTCGGTAGATAAGCACGCCTCTTCGCCACTGTTAAGCCCAGAGCACATGGAGCACAAATGTCGGTTCATATTTGTAGCATGACCCAAAACATATATATTTTGGACATGAAAATTCCAAGACATTATTTTGCATCTGTCCCGAAAGTTTGGTTTTGCACAGAACCATTCAAAAAAACTGCACCAATCCCATCCAAAAAAACGAATAAGAGATGAGCAAAACTGAACGTGAAATGTCGGCAATCATTGCAGTGCGTGTTGTACCAGACAGAGAGCGGGTTGAGCGAGTGTGAGTCATGCATGTCGGAAGAGGTCCAGCCAACTCTGATCTCAATCACATGTACTGATGTGTTGTGTCTGTGTGTGTGAGAGAGAGAGAGCGAGGGAGACGAAAGAGCGATAAAGAGCGCGAAAGTGTGTGTGTAACGGTTTGTCTGCGAGGCCACACATGCCTGCTTGGATTTCACAAGGTGACAGCTGCAGCTCATCAGGCTTATTGCGCAACGGACCTCCACTTAAAGCGGGAGTGGAAAAACTACCGTATTTTAAATATCTGCCGAGACTGCAGAACTCAAGCGAACTGGGGATTTACATGACGTCTTGAGCAGTAAAAAGTTACGCCGGTTGAACAGGTATAGGCAGATCCACATCTGCACCATAATCTCTGTATCCTTCTGGGAGTCATAAGGCGAGTTATGTGCTACCCTCCCTCAGTCAGCTGAGAGTGATGACCACTGTGTTATAATTTATACAGCGAGAGAGAGAGAGAGAGAGAGAGAGAGAGAATCTAATGAGACAAGGTAATCTACGGCATGCGTGGAGGTCTGTGAAGGCTAAACTATGCTAAGCTAATGAGGTTTGAAATCCCACAGCGTGACCGACACGTTTCAGGTCAAGGCCGGTTAACTGCCCATGACCAATTCTGCAGACCGTTCGGCCGCTGGGCTCGACACTAATTGGGCTGGACAGGATAGGATCATGGTCAGGTTTTGTTTTAGGGAGGTGTCCTAATTATCCTGTAGTGGCCCCTGAAGAGTGAGCCATTCCTGCTATATTAAGGTCCCAGATGCTGGTTTTATTGACGTCAAACTCACCCTGTTTTTCACTACAGCAGACGTCTATTCTCTGATAAGCAGCATCTTTGATTTTTGGATGCTTTTAGGATTCATTCAATATTCTGGGGGTTTATGTTTTGTAAGGAAGTTGAATGAAAATTATTGGCTATAGCTTCATAATAGAGATAATAAACTGTCTAAATAACACACACACACAAACACACACACACAGGGTCAAGAAACAAGTCAATGGAAAACACATGGACATAAATAATTCATGTCTATCCTTTCGCTAATATTTAACTGTAGTTAGTTATAAATTGTATAGGAGCTCCTTGCAGAGAGCACCGCCTTTCAAACTGGCTGTGGACTTCCCAGGCGTACAGAGCAATGCAAGTTAAACTCAACCAAGAACTGCAAGAGCTCCACAAAATAGGTCATATTTGTTTGTAGCAGTAGTGCAGCCTTCCGCCGATAGTTCAATGAAGAATCATATCAATGATCTGAGCTCTGTTATCAAACACAATTCACAATCACGTACACACAGACACGTATACAAACACACACACACACACCGGGCACGCAGAGAAACATCAAACTCATGAACTTGATTATCAACAATATCCATAAAAGGCAGGTTCCCCTGAACCCCCTCTTTGTCTGTGTTGCATTACACGGCCATTTTGGATCCGATCTGTCACTGGCCATGAAGTTCAGTGTGTGAGAGATACTGCTATGAGAGCCTTAATGAGCGAATGACGTCAAATCAAATGTACAACGTACAAATCACACATACGTGCTTATAGAGAAAACATGCAAACGAGGGCATCTATAGAGTACTTGTATGTGGATCACAAGGACATTAAAGAGAAAAATAGGGTTTTTACCGTGCTAATATATCTTATATGATCGTCAACATAGTGATCTATGCCATTTTGTCACTGTTACTAAAATAAGACCATCATTTAGAGAAAACAGCTGTACAATCGTATGTTTTTGCCAGTCTCCGTCGACCAGTTTGTGAACGCTCCACTCTGCTCCAAACTTGCGTTCTTTTCGTGCCTCGAGGGTTACTCTTTGTCGTCACGACGAAGGGACACCGGCGGCGAGGTGTGTGTGGATGTGTCGAGCTCCATCTGGGCAGCGGTTGATGTTGATGTCCGCGTCCGAGACAGGGTTAAGTTTCTCGGACACAGAATAACGGCGCATTTCATACACAACGCTCATTTCATTATAACGCTCATACACAACGACGGCACTAGTTTAAAAAAAAAACGATCACAAAGTTGTCATGGTCGTAACCATGGGGATAACACGTTCCCCCCTCCTTCCTAGAACTCTAACGCATGAATCTCAGTGTTCGAATTCGAGCTGAAACAGGGGGTTCACTTACACTCTAAGTAAGTGAGATGTGGAAAGATGATAGAAGGAATAACAACATAAAACTGAAGCAATACAATCACTACGATCTTTGTAATGATTGATGGTCTGGACCAACTGGGATCACCACCTGGGACCCGGCCACTGGTCGCAAGTGTGGGATTTCCCATGTTCACATGTGGGGGAAACCATAGAAACCATGTGGCTCATAAACATAGAGAGAAACACCAGTGAGAAACAGATCGAGAGAGAGAGAGAGAGAGAGAGAGAGAGAGATGTGGGGTTGAACATCGAGATCGAGAAATGGGAGACAGTGGGTGTGTGTGTGGATGATGGGGGGCGGGGGGTGGTGGGTCTCACTACTCTGTTCCCCTGGCGAGGGTCCAGAGTCAACAGAGCTCTGATTTCAGCCCCTGGGCCCAACACAGCTGGACCCTCCGTCTCCCAACTTTGCCTGGGGCCAACACACAGTGACTCAACTCCATTTCCCAGGGGGCCATGCTTCTAATCAATGCCAGGCCAGAGCTAGATGGAACGGGAGGATAATGGGCTCTGGCTGTTTATCTGGAGCTGGATGGTAACAGGCTAGCGTGTGTCGTTACCCCCTCATCAGTTGATCAATGTGCTCCAGATGGGAGGATCCATTTAATAATGGACACCTGAGACGCCTGAGAATATCCTGTCTGTGTGTGAGAGAGAGAGGAAGAGGAAGAGAAAGAGAAAGTGAGAGAGAGAGAGAGAGAGAGAGAGAGAGAGAGAGAGAAAGAGAGAGAGAGGAAGAGAGAGGGGGAGAGAGAAAGAGAGAGAGAGAGGAAGAGAGAAAGCGAGAGAGAGAGAGGAAGAGAGAGAGCGAGCGCGAGAGAGACAGAGACAGAGAGAGAGAGAGAGAAGAAGAGGAAGGAAAGGAAAAGCGAGTGGACAGGGTCATGTTTTTGTAGTGTGTGAATCTAACATGTTAGGGATCATCTTTTCCCCCGTGACACAAAGTAATTCAATTAGATCAAGAGTGAAGCTCATTTCCAGCTGGCGTTTAAGAACCAAGAAATTGAATGATGCGTGTGTGTGTGTGTGTGTGTGTGTGTGTGTGTGTGTGTGTGCGCATGCATGTGTGTGTGTACTGGTGTGTTTGTTTTTGACCAGGAGGAGGTACAGTATGAGGTGTACAGTTTACATGATAACTAATGTTGAGGCGGAGGAGAAGAGTAAAAGGTATGACGGAGAGATGCTGGATTCGTACCATCTGCAATGGAACTTCAACGTCACCGTCTCCAAGGAGTAAAATGACTCTCTCAGGACGTAACCAACTAATTCAAACATAGGACTTCACAGACCTCTCTATCACACCTGTAGAGCCGGACACAGTATAGAAAGAGAAGAGGACCACAGTGAATCTTGTTTATCGAGGAGAATCCTCCTGTGCCTTTTCTCCAAACACAGCTGAAACAATCCTTCCATGTGACTTCACCATGATGCTTCACCTTGACTGAGTGGACACAGGCGACCGAGAGACACGCGCACAAGAGGAGAGGACAGGCGGACATATTGGCTGAGAGTTGAAAGGAAAGGGGACAGAGAAAGAGAGAGGGAGAGAGGGAGAGTTAGTTTGTGTGTGTGTGTGTCTGTTTGTGCGTGTGCGTGTGTGTGAGAGAGAGAGAGAGGGGGGGTGCATGGGAGAGGAAGAGGGAGAGAAAGGACAGACCCGGTGCCAAATGTCTTTTTGGGGAGATGGATGGAGAGAGAGTGAGAGGAAAGATAGTTGGGGTCGGAGGAGTCTATAAAAGGAAGAGAGAGAGAGAGAGAGAGAGAGAGAGAGAGAGAGAGAGAGAGAGAGAGAATTAGGAGGGTATTTGTGAGATCTTTAAGTGCAGCCTGATTCGTCCCCAGTGTCCCTCTATTAATCACACAGAAAGGGGGGTTTGGGGAGGGGTGGCGGATATACCGGGTCTTTCCGGCAGCAGGGTCTATGATGAATTTCTCCTTTACGTTTCTACTTGGAAGGAGAGAATCTAACTCAAATAAAAGTCGCTGACAACATGATTTTTTGATCCATTCAAAATCCCATCCCTGTGTGGTCTTGTAGCACAAGCACTCAACTATGCATTTCAACTGTGGCGCCAATGATTTCACATGGTCATGCGCAACAATCAAATGTTTGGATTGTAAAAGTCTTCACATCCTAATGACTAGGTCTGACAACCTTGAAAAAAACGGACTGGGCTGGTATTGGATAGTTTCAAGACAATGAATCCCCTTCTCGAGGGTCGCGGGAAGGAATGCGAAGGTCGTATTCGGTACGGAGTTGTAGCGGCCTGCTAGCGGCCTGCTAGCGGCCTGCTAGAGTTTACAAGGATTTCCCTGAATGTGTGCCAGGGAGAATACGACTCTGAAGGCAAAAACTGGAATGAAGCTCCGGGGAGTACCACAGCATCCACAGAGTGTGGTTCCTTAGTGGACACACGTGAGACCGTTCAGCTTACTTAATTAGGTATGGAAAGACGGCTCATTGAAAATAAAAGGCATTTAGACATTGTCCCCAAGGGAGGAATTTGAGCCGCTGAACCTGAATATTGACTATAGGATGAGGTTCAAAAGAGGGAAAAGTGGGAGTCTACAGTCAAGATGATTTACACAGAAAACCTGGGCCCCACCAAAGATGGAACCTTCTGTAGTCCATGATGTATGTTTATGTACCTCTGAACCACATTGCATTTAACATACTACCTAAAATACACACAGACCCATTAGTTATAGAGTTATAGTTACGCAGCGAGAGGAGAGCATGTGGGCGTGGTCTTATTGTGTGGGGTCATTGTAGAGTGAGAGGCCAAGCAGGTTGAAAGGAGACACATTTGGCTTTCCCATGGTTCCCTTTCCTGTTTAGAGAGCTTCTGTGGACAATCCAGTATCAATCCAGGGACGTCTGTTCACGCAATTCTATTCTCAGGATGTTTCCCCTCTCAGCCCAACTGAGGACACGGATAAACATACGAGCTGCCACTCCGTGCACATGCACAAAGACACATTGACACACTTGCATTGTCCTCTTCCAAGAAAGGAAAGTAAGCCAAGCTATGAAGGCTATTTTTCTGTCAGTTTGAACATGGACCTCAGAAATGCACCTTTTTAAAAATGTGTACTTCTAAATAAAGCCCAACCACATTCCATGCAATCGCCCAGGACTGACCGTTCAATTGACCTCTGTCCTATTCTTAAAGACCCCCTCTGGTGAAAATCTACTTTTTTACCTCGTTAAAATGTCCAGGTAGTATTTATGTACAAATATAAGTAATTTTAAGTGTGAAATAAGCTGTCAACGGCATAGAAGAGCACATCGGTTTCAGGCTACTGCATACCAACGAGAAGCTCAGAAAACAGATTTGGAAAGCCTAGATCTCCTACGTAGGAAGTTAGCCAACCAATCCGGCGCAGTGGTGTTTTCCTATCAACATTAGCATCATCATTAGCTTCAAGCAAACGTATGGAGGTCCATGGAGGTCCATGTTCAAACTGACAGAAAAATAGCCTTCATAGCTTGGCTTACTTTCCTTTCTTGGAAGAGGACAATGCAAGTGTGTAATATTTGTAGGCTGTCCGGGCCAGTGCAAAATAATGAAAAAACATCACTTGTTGATAAACTCTTATATGATATTATGATAAACTTTTTTTTTAATGTAGAGCAGGTAGGCTAGTCAAACAAATATGAATAGCCTATACATCTCTTCCTCTCTACCCCTCTCTTCCTCGCCTAGCCTTCTCTCTCTCCATCTCTTCCTCTCTACCCCTCTCTTCCTCACCTACCCAGGGTTTTTCCTGCATAGAGAATTACGAGGCGGCCGCCTCCAGCTCTGGACGAAACTGAAACACTATTTTCTAACAAGCGTTGCATTCAGAGGATTTCTGTCATTTTGTAACTGCAATTGCGGCATTACACCGATGTGGCGCTATATCGTAATCAGCACAGGGTTAGGGTTAGGGGTTAGGGTTAGGGTTAGTACACAGTGCACCGGGGCGCTGCCAAAACCGGGTTAGGGTTAGGGTTAGAAAAGTGCTGAAATTTCCCTCCAGAGCGTCTGTTTTCCCCCCTACAGCAGGAATATGTACGGCGGCGCAGTGATATTTTGTGGCTGTTCAAACAGGTAAATATCGTTTCTTTTGCATCCAAGCACGTCCAGTTTATTTAAAAGGTTTCCTAAATTAATGTTACATCCCATCAGTGTAATGTTTTCAGCTTTGCAGATATGGCTGATAGGCAGTTAAAAAGTAATAATTCATGTTACTGATGAGATGCGGTACATTTGTCAGGTCTGAATGTAGTGCACAAGAAGTGGAAGGGACCGGTGGAGGAGAGGATCAGAGTCAGATTGCACGAGAGGAGTCAAGCCGAGGGTATTCAGTTGTCAAGTCATTAACGCAAAGCTGACGTTTACGTGATTTTAACGGTTTTTTATTCATCTTCCCAGATTTTCTCAAAAACACAGAGCAAGTGGTTATGACCCGCAATGGCTGGACAGATTTACCTGGCTCAGACTTAATGAGGAGGGCATGACATGTTACCTATGCCAAAAGCATTGTGCCCCCACGCTGCAGGCTGCTGCTGGCTTTGTGAGACAGCCGTCCACAAACTACAGACTGGATACCGTAAAACGTCATGA
>OOFB01014916.1:25409-40584 GCA_900323305.1 Trachyrincus murrayi | reverse complement strand
CTGAGCTAGGACACTCTCACACTACAGCCGGCTAGGGGGTTCTCTCACTGCCTGCCCCTTCAGTAATGACCACCGTGGGGTGACGGGTCACCACGCCGCACAGAGTCCCCGCGAGGAAGCATCTGTGTATAGGAGTGTGTCAAGATTGTGTGTTTGTTAAGATATTGTGTGTTTGAACGGTATGGTAAAACAAATCATATTGCGATTACTCTGACAGATATTGCGATTAAGATATGCTTCACTATTAGTGGGAACGATCATTTTTGCATCACAATGAAAAAACTATCATGGTGTGACATTTGTTGGGGTCTGCACCAAACAAACATGTTTTCTTGCATCTGGAGAAAGATAATTGTAGGCCAGGGCATCTCTTGTGCATGTGTGTGAGAGATTGTTTAACATAAAAAAAAAAATAGTTTATTTATTTATTTTCTAGTATGTCTTTTAATCCTCATATATGCAGGTGTGTGTGTGTGTGTGTGTGTGTGTTTACTGTAAATGACGTGAAGTGTGAACGTTCAGTGTCACCATAACAAAAGAGTGACCCAGGAAAAGCAACTAACCTCTTGCGATAACAAATAATTTTGTACAATGAATCTTCATATCACACACACACACACACACACACACACACACACACACACACACACACACACACACACACACACACACACACACACACACACACACACACACACACACACACACACACACACACACACACCAGATTCAGAGGGTTGTAGTGTTTCTACGGGGAAAGGCCAGGGAGCAGAGACGGAGCAGACGGGAGGGGGGTGTGGATGCCAGCCAGCCATGAGGTGTAACATGAGCCAGGCAGCTCCATGGGCTGATGGATCCAATGAGGTTGTCTTCTCATAGGATTAACCCCACTCACATATTTATATATATTTTATATCTGATGTATTTCATGCATTTGATGATGATGATGATGATGATGATGATGCATCTGCTCTATATTTAGGGTTGGCCATTATGTGTTGTTGTTCTTTTTAATAGTCCCTAGGTTACCGATACGGCTATTCGTGTATCTTTCTTCTTCCAAGAGCATATTTCAGTTAGACATCCTATGAAACCCCAAGAAACCCAAGGAACCTACATTTATTTAGTAAATATCAACATTATTTCCTGACTTTTTAGGTAGGAACAGCTTTAACAATTATAAATCAAATCAATTGAATTACATACCTAGATAGATATATATACACGTGTGTGTGTGTGTGTGTGTGTGTGTGTGTGTGTGTGTGTGTGTGTGTGTGTGTGTGTGTGCAGGCTACAGTTATGAATACCCGGTCTTCTTTGGTTGTGTGTGAATCTTAACCCTTTAGCAAGTGAGCTGCCCATGCAGACTAATCTAATTAGAGCCCAATGAAAATTAGGCCAAATCACATTAACTGGCCAGTGAGAGGTTGACTTATACATGATTTAATTAGCCCCTCTATGACATAACAGGGGAGGGGCTGGGCCCACCAGCAAATGGCTTAAACAAGTTAAGGAAATGGAATCAGAGACATGGTTTGATTTTTTTTTGGTCAACACAAACCTAATTCCTGTGTGAGTTAGGGTTGGGACGATTTTCCGATCTGAACGGTATACCACGGTTGTATATCGTCTATATCAACACCGTCTCAAAATATTTGTCTCTCGTTATAAGCGCTCGTTTCATTTTTTTTTTTTTAACACTTATTCCAATTTCTCTAACTGCCACTGATCTGGGGTCGTGCTTACTGTCCACTGCTGCCACTTGAGGCTAGAGAATTTGATCTGACGTCAGCCAATCAGTGGGATGAGCACAAGGCACGAGCCTTAGATAGTGAAGAAGCTAAAATGGCAGCTAGCGCTATCACCGTGAGACCATAAACAACTAAAATCCGATTGCAGACATTCAGAGTAGAATAAGATTAAGGTTGGAAAACTCGCTTCATAAGCCAGAATTAATGAATGACCCTACATTTAATTACATTTGTTGACTTTAAATCCTCAATTGAATGTGAGATCGAATTCCCCGTTTTAAATTTTCCCACAAATTAGCCCTACCTTTATGGCTTCATGGTCGATATGTGCACAATGCTTAGGCTACATAAATATTGATGAAAGCGAGGTATAAAGTGCTGGCGGATTTCTTTCTTACTCCATGACCTAAAAAAGCAGGTAAGAGCACGAATGAGTAAGTAAAAAATATGTCACAAAATATATATCGCCATACATGCAGAATATGTAGAAAAAACATGCGATATGATGCTACGATGCTGGCTGGCTACATCGCTCCACCTCCCGGTGAAACTGATTGTCAAGATCACCCCGTTTTAGGCAACCGATAGCCCGATATAATGCCGATTTAATAATTCCTTTCGGCTTATAGGCCTAGGCTACTAACACAAAGTTATGAATAGCAAGCTTATGAAGGTCATAATTCATCGCTAGTCTATTACTCAAACATGCCTAGTAGCCTTATACTGGATTTGTTAATGGGTTTATTATGTATGGAACAAGAATGGGGAAAAAAGTGACGATTGCTTCCACCCAGTGGCAGAAGAGAGCATAGCAGCTCATGGCACATTGGAAACAGATGTTATAAGATGCGCTCTCGCTTAATTGTAAGAGTTGCTTTTTTGACAGTTGAACCGTAAACCTCGATGTTTTGGGGAGAGGTTTTAACCGTTTCACAAAAAGGATATCGCCCAACCCTAGTGTGAGTACTCACATAGAGGAGAGATCTTGGCTGTGGCTCCTTGCGAAGGGAAACTAGAGTTGAAACATCCTTTTGGGACCCATTGTTATCTGAACTTACGTTAACAAAATCCAGGTGCGATGTGGCCAAACGATACAATCAAAACGAGTCAATTAGGAGAAAGGAAGCCAAATCAAAATGTATACAAGAGCACAGGTGAAGCAGTCAATTGAAGATTGTTCAGGGTGGATTAATAGAATGGTAGTACATAGCAACACAAAGCGTCATCAGCACCAGGTCTGTCCGTTTACCAGTGTGCGTGTGCATGTGTGTGTGTGTGCGTGCCATCCTGTTCGGCGGGGTGAGGTGGCTGAACATGTCGGGGCCTGTGACCGTGCCACACCCCCTTGTATGCTGAAAACGCTTCCCTCGAAACAGCAAAAACACTTTTTAAATCTTTCATTGTCACATTCACGCAACAAGTATGCCTCACTTTCGGTTGCAGAGGAGGGGGGGGGGTCGGAAGGGGGGCAGGTGCTTTGCGTGGGGAGAGCATACCGCGACTGGAAGAAATGTGAAAGCCGTGGATGTGAATCACCTCAAAGGAATGGATCGGTGGGGGAAACCCGTATCCACATGCATCTTCCACACCGGCAGAAAGTAGCAGGCAGCTAGAGTAACAATGCTAAATATTTCCCAGCGTCAACTGTTGCGCAAACGTTGCCAAGTTCTCTCTCTCTGCCTCTCATTAAACGAGAGCTGTTGGCTTCTGTGGGTGTGTGTCCGCAGGCGTGTGGATTTAGTGACTCTCATACATGCATGAACGAGCACGCGCGCGCACGGGCACACGCACACGCACACGCACACACACACACACCATTTCAGTTGTCGGTAATTTGTTTATAATGCTGTGACCATTTGCATCGCTTACATTTAATTAAGGGAGAAGACGTTTAATGAGCTCGATAAAATTCACCAATAGTGTTGTGAGACAGCAATCATTTTTCCCAAACCATTAGCCATTTGCCCGGGGCTTGCCTCGTCAATCGAGGTCGGGCTGGAACCAGATATTGGCAAAGGGGCACTTTATGTTTTACCTGGTTGTCAGCTCAATACAAACGCCACGAAGTGCAAACCAAACATCTCGGCTAGGCCTACACGTTGATGCCAGGGAATACCAGCATTCTCTTGATAAGTAGGTTGCTCCATTCTAGTTTCTCCTCCTCCTCCCTTCTCCATCTACTGGGTCCTGGTTAGCACCGGTTAGGCTAGTTAGCGTGTGGTAGCCAGAGCAGGACAGGGCAGTCAAAAGTCAATAGCTATTAGCCTATTGAGTATGAGCCAGCATTAGACTGTATGTGTGTAACATCGTTCACTGTGCCACTGCTCCAACATAATACCATCACCTGACATCTACTCATTGATTTCGTGAATGACTGAATGGGCCTGTCGGGCAGAAAGCGTCAGCGCCTAATCAATGAATACTTCACAGATTGTTCCCCTCACAAAACGAAGCTTAGACCAACAGAAAGCTACCCTTGCGTTTCTTTTTGTCGAGCGCCTGACTGTACGCTCGATGAAAAAACGGGCCCCTTCATTTAACCGATGGGAATAGTTTCCGGAAATGATTCCCAGGCTCCACGCGCCTAATTGCGCCAGCTGATACTGTAGCCTATTCAACACATGCTGCTATGTGAGGGGAGAGGACAATGGCTCATCAGTCATGAGAACCCAGGGTGTATCGGAGACGGGTCGCGAGCATAACAACTGTTGACTTCCCAGCGTGGGTTCTCCTGTTTTAAACACAGTGCCACAGAACCAGGTGGATTTGTATTTTGGTTTTCAACCTGTGGGGCAGGATAGCGTAGTAGCGGCTAGGGCGTTCGATTCCCAGCCGAAACTGGGTGTTGATCCCCCACTGTCCGCAGTGTGCCTGTAGGTATCCTTGAGCGAGACGCCTAGCCCCTAACTGCTTACGGTGAACCTTAATGACATGCATCTAAATTCACTGCAAGTCGCTTTGGATAAAGTCATCTGCTAAGTGACTAAATGGTGAAAACCATTCCAGCAACTCAAGCATTTCTCAAAATAAGCTCTTTCTCCGTCCATCTCCATGTCACCCGTGCTTGTCTGATGTGCACTTATACGTGCTTTGTTTTTCTTTCTGAACTCTTGCATGTATGAAGTCACATGCACTTGTCAGAGCCACATGGTTGGAATTCAACACATTCCACATCCGTGGCTGCTGTCTCCCTTCACATGACAACAGTTGCATGGCTGCAAGAGCAGAGGAATTCTCCTTTTTTTTTTTATCCTTATTGGTCTGTTGTCCAGAGATAGACCGACTGTACAGGCCAGGCCAGCAACATGCACTGAAGGTAAAGAGAAGTAGGATATTGAAAACACCTGAAACCAGTTTGAAGTTTAAAAACATCTTTAACTATTGGATAATAATGGGTTTGACATAATTACAACTTGATTATTATTACAACTGAAATGTTTTGACATACATTTACTGTCAATAGTTGGATGGACTTGTAATGCCAACGAAACCAATAAAGTTTCAAACTTCAGTCGCAAGATCAGTGACTCGCTCAGGAACACCCTGGCAAAAAGTACTTTCGTATTCATAAAGCTACGGTAAAACAGCCCTGCATGTTTGACGAAGTCAGAGTTATATAAGCATAGGTCACAATATAGAGCAGGAAACTCACCCTTCGGTTTTAATTTCATATGAAAGGGTGGTACTGGCGGTTCCCAGCATCTACACAACACTGTTATTAGTGGTTAGGGCTGACCAGAACGCAGCGCTGCACGGTTTACCATCCAAGACAAATTACTCATTGCGCTTCCTTACAACCGATCCCTGTGCTCATTTCCGAAAACCTTAAAAAAACAATAAAATAATAACAATTACTGACCTCAAGCTTGTCCTCTCTTCAAACCCACAAAAAACTGAAATTCCATAGCTGTCTTTTATTATGATCAGAAGTCGCTGTAACTGACCCGACCGCGTATTTAGTCTGACTGTGCGAAAACGTATTCCACAAGTGTCCCGACAATCCACCGGTGATATGCATGAAGAAGAAAAAGGAGGAAAAAAAAAGAAAGGAAAAGGAGGAGTAAAGACAAAACATGAGCAGGAGTGGAAGGAGTGGAAGGAGAGAGAGAGAGAGAGAGAGAGAGAGAGAGAGAGAGAGAGAGAGAGAGAGAGAGACCAGTCTCCCAACACTGTCCTCCAACGAGGCTGGAACAGAATCGTCTCCACCAGACAGGGTCCTCATTGTGCATGTATGTGTGAGATCCACGCCATGTTCTGGCTTCCGGCCAAGCAAAAGATATTGAGCAGTGCTAGAGCATCTCTAACGTGATAATGTAATCAGGTATACATGGGACATGGGAAGACTCCCAGACATCCACCAAGACAGCCACTTATTATTATTCCAGGATCTGCAGCTGCAGAAAATATTGAGACTATATAACAGAGAACATAGATATAATAGAGAATATATGTAGGCGTAATACACGTTATGTTATATGTTATACATATCTCGCATAGAGTATGAAACAGGGTGACTTACAAAATACGTTTTAATTCTTAATCTAATATTATATATAATAACATATATATCCAAAAAGAGTCGAAAATACAGTGACCAAAAAAAACGTAAAACATATCTCGGAAAACAGTGGAAAATGTGGATAATAAAAAAAAACTGCATGACGTGCAATATTTACACAAGTCTGCCCCGATTCACAGCCGCGTGGTGAATTACACAGGCCGTCGGCGGCATTTCACGGCTAGTCTCCAGGCGGGCTCGACGCGTCTCTCCCTCCCTCCCCGACTCTCCCCCCCTCACCAGACCGGGGGGGGGGGGGGGGGGGGGGGGGGGGGGGGGGGGGGGGTGAGAAAGTTCACCAGGGGACCTGCAGAGTCTTGATGCCAAGGTCCGGTGGCAAGTTAGTTGGAATTTGGTGTCCTTCAGCTGTAAAGTAGATACAGCAGCACTTTTAAAAATCAATACTCTTGATTTTAAATAAATAAATAATCATGATTATAATCAAATTCAAATGTGTGTGATAGCCACATGTTGCATCTTGGCTTCTCCATAAAAGCAACCTTGCTCTTTTGACTCCTGGGGAAACGTGCTGTTGTCTTAAATAAAGCCAGCCCAGACAAGAGGGACTTTAATATCACAGAAAGATGATAATCAGGAGATGATTCAAACGAGGGGTGAAGAGGACACCGGAGAAGGCAACGTAAGAAGAAGAAGAAGAAGGAGGAGGAGGAGGAGGAGGAGGATAAGAAGGGGGATAAGAAGGAGGAGGAAGTCGGGACCCCCTCCTCCTCTCCGCGTCTCCTCCTCAACACGCCATCTGGTAACCATCAGCGCCTCGCACAGGAAAGGGCGGCCATGCCTAGCCTCTTCCCTCCCTTACACTGGAGAAACAACAATCAGCCAAGAGCCGGCCAGCCCAAGGGCCCCGGCACAGCCCTGTCCAGCCTAGCCTAGCCCAGCCCTGGCCGGCCAGCAGCAGGGGCCGGGGCCGGGGCCCGTCATGCCACAACACAACAGCAGAGAGGAGCACAGAGCAGCTTCACATTCCTGGGGCGTCTTGGCTGCCAAGAAGTGCTGGGAGCGGAAAGAGAGAGAGAGAGAGAGAGAGAGAGAGAGAGAGAGAGAGAGAGAGAGAGAGAGAGAGAGAGAGAGAGAGAGAGCACCGCTTAATGGTTTTCTTCTGAGCAGTCACGATTTATAGATTTGTTGGTTTTTGTTCTTCTAGTATTTTCAGGTTCCCTCCCACCAAAGCCATGTGATTGTTCTCGGGGGTTACTATTGTGGGATTATCTCACATGGTACACTTTCACTAGGTCTAGGTCCAAACCAATCCTCTGAAACAACAAGCCCAAACAATTGACCCGGCCTACGATTATGTGGCTTCTCCATGAAAAAGTATTGAGACCAAGTAAGGAATTGATTTGGCCTGAAGCAACTAACAGACCAGCGGAGTCCACCTGGGACCATAAGCGCTCTCCCAGCGGTGCCGTCGGTCCAAAACACCACCACACAAATAGCCACACAGGACACAGGACACAACCGGAAGCAGTAGTATGACTCTGGCTATATTTGCCTTCTTGCTCGCATTCTTTCCCACATGCGATGACCAATGTGAAAGAAAACATTTACACAGGTCCATGCTACTAAAACAACCGTTGCTGTTGTGTACATTTACTGCTGCCATCCATGGACATAGCGTGTTCAACTTAACCCAAAGGCATTGCTTAAATTGGCTGTAATAATTGGCTGTAATAATAATTATAATAATAATAATAATTGTGCGCAAAATACTACCTGTGCTTTATTAATCATGTGTGGCAGCACATGGAGGAGTATACAGAAGCACGTTGATAGTGTTCAGTACAACCTGGCAGAGAGCAGCCTTGAGCCAACACAAACAATGAAACGCTGAATGAAAAAAAAGAAGAAAAAAGGGTTTCACTTAATTCTGAAAATCAAATACCTTGTCTGTGATAAACTTCATCCTGTAATAAACTGTAATAAACATCACCCTTTGTACCCATTTGTGGCACCATTATGCATCAACAATGTTTGAAGATGATGAAAATACTATCTGTGGGCGAATAAAGGAAATGGACCCCGCACCTCAAGTGCACAAAGGACTTCTTCCATGGTTGGTTCTTGAGCATCGCTGCTCCACTAATCAAAGTCATATCTAATGTGTCTATAGACGTCTGTAGTCCAGAGAGAGACATACCATTAAGACTTTGGACCCAACAACCAAATCTGGTGCCCGCTGTCTGGTTTCCCCATCCGCCATGACTTCCGCCCCTAATGGCCTAACATTGTGCACTTCGAATGCTAACTGTAGATCCGTCAAGTCAGTAAATCCTACTTGGCTTCGCTGTATTGCTTCACAGAAAACACATTTGAGAACATTAGATTCTGTCTGCGAGAAGGAACAGAATGTCTGTGAATAAAAATGTGTATTGGCATCCAGAAATGACAAAAGACAAAATCTGAGGCTTACGAAGCCTGGCCAACTGGGTGCAATTCAACGTTCCCAGCACAGAAACCTGGTTATGTTTGTATTTTGGTTACTATGTCCATTAGCTTCTAATTGAGCTGCAAAAATGATTAAATCTTCCAACGATTTGAATATAATTTTTTATAAAACTCCAGAAACAATCGCTGGCTAGGATAGGTGGAGAGTGAGACACCTTGAGAATGCTTTCTTAGAAAGCCTGAAACTATTTAAAATCACGCTCATTGAAAAGCTTCAATGTGTGGCAACAGGCATGCAGCAGTGCTTTTAAATTTTAAATAGAGTAGAAAAAGTAGGAACTTGAAATATCTATCTCTGTCAGCATCTGGTCCATTATACCATTATTCTGCCTACTGACAGCAGAGCAGAATCGGACCATCCAGACTCATACAGACATATCAAACAGACCAACACCAAATATGGGGTATAAAAAAACAACTGTATATACCGAACACATAACACGTAAACACATAACACATAAATAAATAAAATAAATGGTTTTTAGATTGATGATAAAGTTATTGGCAATGTGCTGCGTAAACCATCCACTATTTCACCATTTGTCATCCAAGAAGACCGTGATAAGACCAGGATAACGAAAGAGCATCCGGGAATGAAAGAGCAGCCGGGAACGAAAGAGCACCCGGGAACGAAAGAGCACCCGGGACAGCAGGGGAGCGGCGAGGAGACGAACACTGGATAGTGAACATGTGACTCTATAGATGGGACTATGAGGAGTTTTGAACCAATAACCATCTCCTCTTTACTGTAGGTTCAAATTATAATAAATTATGAATTAAGTCAAGTTAAAAAGACAACACTGAACACTAGTAGTAACTTAAACTAAAACGAGAATCAACTGACAAGGAAGAAACTGGTGGTGGGTGTGTGTGTGTGTGTGTGTGTGTGTGTGTGTGTGTGTGTGTTACAAAATGCAAAAAACGGGGACCATTGGAGAAGGACCCATATGAATATTTCATGTGCGCTTTTTTGTTGTTGTTTGTAATGGACACTTAATAATTAATGGCTCGTACAATCCATTTGAAATCCACGGTCCCTCACACGACAAGCAGAAGCAGTCTGCTCCAAACACCCACCGCCCCCCCAGCACACACACACAGCACCATCGCCACGTCAGGGCAACTTTGATGGCGTTACTTTGTTAGCCTAAGAGGCTAGCGCTACACAAACAGGCCTCGTTCTGTTCTTCTGTTGCTTGTGTTCTAAAGGAGATCGGGAGGGGCTTGAGAGAGAGAGAGAGAGAGAGAGAGAAAGAGAAAGAGAAAGAGAGAGAGAGATTGTTCTCTGTGTTCCACTTGCTAAGCAGATTTACATGAATCCCCCGATTAATGGAGGAGCTGTACCTTTTGTTACAGCCTGAGCACACCTCTCCGCTGACGTCTTCATATTTCTCCAGACAAATCACATGGGCACTTTTCTACAAGCAAACTGATTGTTCTGTTAAAACATGAGAGAGATTGCGTGAATGATTAGACGCTACATGTCCTTTGTGTCCATTTAAAGGAATCAGGAGGGAAATGTTGGTCAGGTCTGCTAAGTAAATCAAACAGGGAGGCCCTCTTAAGATGAATATAATAAGAACCATATCTGGATCTGACCAGAGAGACACAACAGGAACGCATATTATGCTAAATATGATTATTTCGTAATGGGGACCAGTGTGTGACAATGTATGTTTCTTTCTGCAAGAAACAATGATAATGCTTTTTAAAGTTTTGTGTCAACATTTCAAACAATCACGTCTACATGTTAATCAATATCACCAATATTAATATAGAGATTGTCCTATAATGCTCCAAACCAAAAGCCTTGCATGATGTTATGTTCCAACATACCGGTGTTATTATGTAATTATAACGTAATTGAAATTCCTTCGGAGGGTGCTGTAACAAGTGCACTCACCCTAAAAAACAGAGACATGAAAGAGGAAGAGGGGAGCCACATGAAAACACAACGTCAGTGAAATAGAAGCCAGTAGAGGTTGAAAACACTCCCTTGGAAACCCGGCAAAGGCAGTTGTGGTTATATAAAAAAAAAAAAACAGGCCCCATAATACAGTATTGTGCAACAGGTTGATAATGCGTTGCTTATACAGACAGAGAGAGGCGATACCCTGCCATTTCAAAATGCTACACAGAGCACAGTTGTTGACACACAACGGCAACGAAAGACAAACACAAAACAGCGAGCAGGTATTTAATCCCTGCCTGCATACAAGATAGGCGAGTTCACGGTGGCTACTCCAGCCATTGTTTCAGCTAGTCTCGCTTTTTTTTTACTGTCATTATGTGTTTGGAGAAGGAGACAGCCACATTCTAGTGAATAGAAAGGCCCTGATTTTGCAGTTTTGCACAATCCAGTGTTGGGGGGGGGTGGGTATTACTAAACGGTATTGACCTTTGAGCTCCGCCAATCAGGAATCAGGCCTCGGGGCCAGAGTGTACCCTGAGTGGTTAACCAGAGAGGAAGTAGTCATCTGGTGTGTGTGTGTGTGTCTGCTGCTACTGGCTGAGATTGGAGAGCCAGCGTTAGGACAATTGTTGCAGACATAGGGAGGGCGGGTGGTGGTCTTATCAGTTGAGCTTTAAACTAGGATGTAACCGCCACGGCCCGTCTTTAAACAGCTGGGCCGTTATCAGGGAGCTAGCGCAGGTAACGGACATATAAACGCATAACCGTTGACTCGTACTGATTAGTAAATACGTGGCAAGAAAAAGTATACCAATTATTAATGCAACACTCGAACTACGGTCAAATTGCCAAACTACCGACTATCGATTGCCAGAATCTAGTATTGTCCCAAGTACTAGCTACTACTAGTACTTAACATGAATGTACACACAGTGAACTTTGAATCAACATTACAACCTGCATACAATAGCGTCCATAAATGTCACGCCAGTCTAGAGCTGTGCAGTTAAATGCACGATTGAATAAACCAACAATTCAAATGGAGTGAGTGGCACTCAGACTGACAAAACGGACTGATAAAACATATCTTGTACAGAATAATAGAGTTCTCATGCCGAGTGATTGCATCACTTCACTGCCCAGCTCTATTCTTAGTGACGATTTTAGTATCTGAAATATTTCATGTTTAATATTTTGATCATATTATGATGGGCCGACGGGAACGTTTCAACCTGCTGCTGCCACATCCTCTCGCCGAGCATCTCACCATATGCATCAAATCAATCCATAATCAATCGATACCAATCATGTCCTTATTTGACCCACCGTGTACCTAACTACTCGTGTGTGTCAGTGGCACGGACACCAGCGTGCCGTGACATGGCAGGCATAACCAAGGTGGTAGTTTGCAGCCGTGATCACATGACGCCACGTTTAGCCCATTCAAACAGAGCCCACCTCAGCTCACCCCGTGAGATGCAAATCATGTGACCACCAACCGAAAACAAAACGCTTATATGACGTTAGTTAGTCCAACCAGAGTGGGGGGGGGCAACGGGATAGTAGGGCTGAACAATTAATGGAAATATTATCGAAATCGCAATATGGCCAAGTGCAATATCCAAATCGCAGGAGCTGCAATTTTTTGATAAGGGTAAAATGTGTAAATGTACATTTATAATTTTAAATGAAGTACTGTAGTGCTGCAGAGATGTAGTAGAAAGACTGATTGTTTTTCGGTAAGAAACCAGTGCAGAATATATGCAACTCATTTCACTGAGAAACTATTAAAATCATTATGTGACATTTGTTGGGGTCCGTCTGCAGCACTACAGTACTTAATGTATAATGCCGTTATAAATGTACATTTACACATTTTACCCTCATTTTAAAAATTGCAGCTCCTGCGATTTGGATATTACACTTGGCCATATTGCGTTTCGATAATATTTCGATTAATTGTTCAGCCCTAACATGGACTTGAAAGTATGATTCATCTTCAGCAACTATTGTGTTTGATGTTAAATGGAAAGGTTTGGGTCCAATTATGAACTGGTTAGATAGAACCAGCCTCATCAGAAATGTTTCAATAAAAATAATTTGCAAATACCTCACCATATGCAAATGATTTAACTGTACACTGCATGCATTCTGCCCGCTACTCTGAACCGCTGCAGGATTGGAGCACTTAACCAAAACGTTAGCATGCCAGTGTGTAGTGTGTGTAGTGTTGTAGTTCTACAACAATACACAACTATGCTAACATGTGACAACATCCATGGGTTGTTTGGGACAAGGGGTTGAGGCAAGCAGAGGGCTTGCATGATATAACAGCTACCAAAGGTTAAACCTGCAAGCTTGTAACGGTAATCCATCTGTTCACAAGCTAAAAACTTGTATCCACTTACAAAAAGGAAAACTTGAGATGCAGCCGGTGACGGCATAATTATAGTGCGCACAAGTGTAGAATGGCATGCCAAAATTGTTCTTTTGTAAAACAACACACAGCAGTTGACACTATTAACATATTATTACATTACCTTTATATTTAGCCGTTTGGCAGACCCTTTCATCCGACGCAAACTCACAGGTGCCATCACCGTATGAACTCATTAGGAATGTGACAATCAGTCAATGAGGATCAAGAGATTGAGTCAACGGCTAACTATTCTGTTTTCACTGACGCAAGAATATAAATGTACCATTACCCATATCTGTGTTATACATCAGATACCTTCAAATCACAAACAAACAGCAATTGATTCAGTGAATTCAAGTCGATTCAGCTAATATTGGGGTGGGCTCGTGGTATCAGTTCATGGAGACAGTTATTACGTCGTATTGCAATGAATCTTGTAATTTACCCAACTAGTATACTGCATAACTCAGTCGTAATTTAACAGTAGACAGTTCAAACTTCTGCCTGTCTGCTTTATGTTTTAGCAGGTACCATCTACCATGCTGACTAGAACATATCCAGCCCTATTTGGTTTCTCAACACAAGCCTGTCTGACCTAGCCTGATGTCAGACAGAATTGTCAACTCGTTAGACTCCATTTCAATCTTCAGTCTGACATTGCCTCCACTCTAACTGATTTCCGCGGGGGAGGGGGATTCCATTGTCCCTAACCAATCACGAGAGACCAACGTATCCACTGTGGTGCTGATTGGCTAATTGTTAGTCCCCCCGCGGCGCTCATTGGATAATCGCTTTTTCAACCGAGAAATCGCTGTTTCCTGTCATGATGCCAGACCCGAATCAGTCAACTCGGTGGAGTGGGCGGGTTCAAAGGTCTGGACCCAGGCAACTTCTGACCAGAGAGTGGAGCGCAGACCTAAAAAGCGACCACCATGGCAACCATCTCATCCACCCTACCCTTTTACTAGTCCTTATGCAAGTGTTGTAACCTAAGATGAACCGATGTTCTTCCACACTAGCATTAGGTCTCAGGGTTTGTGTTTTTTTTTTCCATACATGGCTAACGTTAGGAGGTCCCCTTTGATCTATCCGGGCTGGGAACTCATTATCATACTTTAAAGAACTGGGTCGGTGTGGGAATACGGGTAGAACAACCCGTGAGACAGTCATCGTTTTGTAGAGGATAAGCTCTTGTAACTGTGATAGAAGCTAGACACAGGACAGGTTTATGTAGAAGTATTTACACCATCATTATTGTCTCAGATTCCCTTCCAACTGGCAAATCTCCATTTTATTATTTTACATAGGGCCAAAACATGACTGACTGAGCCAATGTCTACATCTGGCAGAAAATGTAGTGTATATAATATAATGCCCTTTTCACCCAACTATCACTGTGACAACATAAGGCAAAAAAAGTAAATGCACTGCCACGAATGTTGATCATTGTGCAATAGCCTATAGGACTTACTTTCTGCAATACAAACAGAAAGATAACCGTCTTGTCGATTCAACAACCTCGTTCTTCTAGGGAAATCATTATACTGGGTATTCTTGTTATGCAGTTCCTTTAAAAAAGACATTGTTTATGTGACGAATAGGCGGTGTGGCCATGTCACCAGGGTCGTGACTTCACTGCCTTTCTTCAATTCACTGTGTCGTTCTTACTGTGTTATTGTTGTTGTTGAATTGCATAATAAATCATTAAAAACAATCGACCAATTCCAGTTCACATATTTTAATAGCGTGTAATTGCACCGTTCTAACAGACAAGGAAATGTCAAATAGCATGTCCAACCTCATACCACCATATAAAACGCTTGTGGGGTCAGTGCGGACGGGGCCCTGCTGTGTGCACGTCGCTGCATTGCGTGCAACTCGCAGCAACATCTCAAACTGTGTGTGTGTGTGTGTGTGTGTGTGTGTGTGTGTGTGTGTGTGTGTGTGTGTGTGTGTGTGTGTGTGTGTGTGTTGTGGACGTTGTGTGACAGGCTTCACGGTCGTTTTTTCGAAATGAAATAAAAATAATAAAACTGCAACTTACGTAACGTCTCAACTTTTTTTCTGGA
>OOFB01014916.1:9412-22221 GCA_900323305.1 Trachyrincus murrayi | reverse complement strand
GCAGTTTTTGTTTTTACTACACAAGTCTCTCGGGTCTCTTCTTGGGCCACTTCGCCCATGTTCAGAAGACCAGTCTGCTGACGGTGTTGAAGCCCCCTCCGCCTCCGCCTCCCCCCGAGGGTCCACAGCTGCCCGGGGGGTCGTTGTCGTCGGAGCCGTTGTGCCTGAAAGAGTAGGAGGACGAGGACGCCTGGAGCGCCTGGGCACGGGCGTTCAGCTCCTGTTCCTGTTGAGGATACAGTGAAAACATCATACAAATCCTTGTTTGTTCCTTCTAAATTGTTCCTTTTTAGGGGCTGGATTTACTCTAACCTGACGCGCCAGATGGTTTGTTACACAGAACCACCTGGGAAGTCGTCCTTTGAGACTGTTTGGAAAAGAAAGGGCAGGCACAAAAAAATACTTGGCAGGTGATTGGATAAACCATCTGTCTATCACCGTCTATAGTAATAGAGTGAAAATATCTCTTACATCGAGAAAAGCTTTCAGTGCCGTTCGTTGCTCTTCTCTGAGTCCAATAGCGCCCTGTAGCGATGACTTATTTCAGGTCACCTTCAAGTGTGGCTCACTGACAAATAGTTTCCTGGAATTATTATTGCATGCTGTGGAGTGTGTGTTGTTGGTGGCTGGTTTAAGCAGCCTCACCTGGTCTGAGTGAGACTGATTAGACTCTGGGACTGGGTGAGGCTGCACACCTGTGGGGCATTGGCCAATCAGGCCCACAGGTTAAACCAGCCACCAGCACAACACAACACACTCAGGAGAGCTCTAGCATGTACCACCTGCTCTGTTGTTCAGACTACCACAAACTAACAATAAACCGGTTTACTCATCAACTGCCTGTGTCCTGCTGTGGGAGAAGCCCTGGAAAGCCACTGTAGATGGCATGTGGCAGGCGAAACTGCCACACATGCTTATTAGAAAAGATATAAACAGATCTGTTTGGGATCTCAGTATAGTTTACAGTAGTGAACAGTAGTGAGGGCGGTTTTCACCCAATTTCGGTTGGCGCATATATAACATTGAAATTATGCATGTGTGTTGAATACATTAGCCGTCCTGAATGTACCATACGAGATGATGCAGTGTAACGTACAATGTCAGTTCTATCTGTCAACTCCATCTCAGAAAGTCAACTAAATTAAACAGTAACCTCATTACTAGTGGCTTACCACTGGGAGGCATGTCTTCCTCTATATATACACACACACCGTGCCTTGGCGGTCTCACCTGCAAGTACAGCTTGTTGTCCTTAGTGATGGCGTCCAACAGCTCTTTCTGCAGGGGGGGCTCGGCGTTCAAGCTCATCCCATTGGGCGGCCCTCCCCTGCTAGCGGCCGGCGTGCTCAGCTCCTGCTTCCTGTAGATCAGCACGTAGGCCGTGTCCTTGGGGAAGCGGTCGGTCACGTTCTGCACCGACTGGAAGGACGTGAAGGACACCCGGCTGTCGTTGAACAGCATCCACTCTTTCCGCCCCTCCGCACCGCTAGGCCACGCCTCCGCCTGCGTGGACCGCGGTCTCGTGAGGGCGCTGCCGGTTGCCTGACCGCTCCCGGACCCCGCCTCTTCCCCCACCGCATCCGCCCCCTGCTGCTGATGCGGATGCTGCTGCTGATACAGTTGCTGCTGAAGCTTCTGGAGAGCCGATTGGCTGGCGAGTAGATGATGCCCGCCGTCGGTCCCGATGAGGTTGCGGCCGTACGAGTAGTAGTGTCCACTCTCAGAGGACATCCCCGAGTGCATGACCACGGAGCTCAGCACGTAGGGCACCAGGGTGACCGTCCTCACGTCCCCTTCCATCTGCTCCGGTCCCTCCGTCCTCCCGTTCAGCTCCTCCTCCTCCTCCTCCTCCTCTACCACCTCCACCTCCTCCTCCTCCTCTTTCTGGGAGGGCTTGAGTTTCTTGGCCAGGTTCTCGCTGCTCTCCGGGGAGTCCACTTGGCAAAGAGGAGGAGCAGTGGCGCACAGCGAGGAGGAGGAGGAGGAGGTCGGGGGTCTCGGCAGCGAGGGGGGCGGGGGAGGGGAGTGCACGGGGAGCGTCATGAGCGGCGGCATGGTCACGTTGTCCAAGATCTTGCGGCGCACGTGGCACTTGGCGTCGTAGGAGAAGCGCAGCAGTGTGAGGATCAGGTACTCGGGCGCCGCCACCACCTCCATCGTCCGCTCCGCCCGCTGCAGCGAGCGGCACGTGTCGCAGAAGTAGGCGTTCTCCTCGTCCAGGATCTCCGGTGCCAGGAAATAGTTCACCAGGTCCGGCACGGAGAGCGGCGGCTCGTTCGTCACTTGGACAGAATGTCCGCCTTCTGGGGATTTGGCCGGACCGTGGAGCTCGGGAGCTTCGCTGCCGCCGTTGACCGACCCCTGGCCCAGACCCTTGGGCTCCTCGGAGGGGCGGTCTGCTGCCGAGGAGGTGGTCCTCTGGGAGGAGGAGGAGGTGGTGGTGGTGGAGGGGCAGAAGGCCAGGGAGAGGTCGGTGAAGGGCTCCTCCTTCTGGGAGATGCTGTTGCACTGCGTGCAGCGGATGCCCGTGCTGAGTCGGCCCCCGAACATCCTCTCTATCAGGGTCCTGCTGTCCTCCGAAGGCTGTGCTTCTTCTGCAGGGAAACGTGGCTCTTTAGCGCCCTCTGGGGGTGACTGACCGGCGGGGGCCTCGCTGGCTGCAAGGGTGAGCGGGCCGATCATCGGCTTGGCCGACTGCAGGATCTGAAGCGTCTTCTCCTCTTCGTGTAACCTCCATGCCAACAAACCACCACAGTATATATTAAGAAATGATAACACTAACGCTATTGTTTTACTTTCAAAAAGCGTATATAGGCTATACTGCCACATTAAAAAAATTATAATAATGTATTGTGGAGTTTTCAAAACTCTATTCTGAAGGCAATATGCTCATCCAATAAACATTATGGCCAGTCACAGTGAAAACTAGATCGTTCAGTGTGGTGGTGGTGGTGGTGGTGGAGGCACCTGTCGAGGAGAAAGCGGAGGTATTCAGAACAGTCCTGCTGGGAGCCTGCGTTGAACCACGGGGGCCGAGACGCCTCGAAGAAGTTCCTGGGCGCGTACGCTGCCCTCTGGAGGGAGGACACACACACACACGCGTCACGTCATTCTGTACTCGGATCAATGTTTATATTACATCAAGTGATCCGCGTTAACACTCACCTGTGTGTGAGCGAGGAAGGCGAAGAGCAGCTGCATCTTCTTCATCAGCATGTTGGTACCGCTTAGATGAAGAGACAGGACGTGTCTCCTGAAACTGAGACGCATAGGGTGGCTGTTAACCCCTTTTCACAAGTTACACAAGTGTATAGTGTGGAGAACAGTGTGCATATTGGATAACTCACACATTTTGTTTATTTAAATCTAAACATTTTCACGTTATGTGAGAGAGAGAGAAAGAGAAAGAGAAAGAGAGAGAGAGAGAGAGAGAGAGAGAGAGAGAGAAACCCAGTGCTCACTCAGTGGCCAGGAAGAGCGTCTGGATGATGCTGTTCATATAGCAGGTGTTCCCTAGGTTGACCAGGCCGGTCTTCCCAGTTTCAGACTTCCCAGCCTGCCTCAGGACACCGGAAGCGGAGTTGGACTGGGATGTCCAGGCACTTTGCTTCAGGACCACCGTGATCTTCTCCTCTGCAGGCTTTGGTAGATCCTAACGCGATAACAATAGACAACAAAGTAGTGCTTAATACAATCAGGGTCAGAAAACCTATATATAACGTAGGGGTGCTCGATTATGGTACGATAATTACCATTATTTTGCTCAATATTGCGATCGCGATTATTTAACGCGATTACTCATTGACTTTGGAGACATCGTGCATTCATTGAGCTTTTAAAAAAAACTTAAGTGTATTTTCTTAAACTTTAAATATAATTAAACTGAAATTTTTTATTTTTATAACGTTCATAGAAAGCAGAAAATCACATCAAGCGTTATGTTCTTTAATATAGCCAACATGATTTTCTATAGGGGTGATAGTCTAGTCTGAACAAGATGCCTTTAGATAAAGACGACGTAGCAAACATTCACAGTAAGTCGTTTTGTATGAAAATCGGAACACTGAACAGTTAATAGTGACGTGTTCACATTGTTCAGAGTCTGTTTGCGGTGGTGTGTACCTTGATGGCCTCCACTACGTTGTCATAGAGGTCAGGGAAGCCAGAGTACTGGTACATCATGCAGTGGATCAGCTCGGTGAACTGCAGCAAGAAGGCCTTGCTGGTGGCAAGGCCATCGGTCCTTAGGGTCTGGACCAGGTGCACCACGTGGGGGACAACCTGGGACCAGAGGGAGGAAGGAGCACGTTGGTTGGAGGAGGACAACGACTGTTTGCACTAGTCATGCATGGTAATACCATTTACTACTTGGAACATGTAGGGGAGACGCTTTTAAGAGATCAGGCAAACACAAAAACATCTTATTTTGTTAGCACCTTCAACTGGCTTTAACAATTTATAACAGATCAAGAGCATGACGATAATGATGGCACTGGTAGAAGAATAATGTGAATAGTATGTGAAGGAGAGCAGAAGGTCCCTCACCAGATGGAAGGCTTCTGGAGAATGCTGGAAACTGAGCAGCATGTGGGACAGAACGACCAGTGCTCCTTGTCGTACGATGGGATACCACAGACGGTTAAACACCTGAAACACACGGGATATTTAGTTGAATAAAACCAGATATTTATCTGCTAATTGTTGATATGACCAAACAAATTCTGGCTGGTTTAATGAATGATAATTTGCCATACCAATCTGTGTGGTCGAATTTTCTTAATTATAAAAAGACACATAAAATAATGTCTAAAAGTATGTCTAAGTGTGTGTAACAGTCAATCCACACCAGCTCAATCTTCAGGAGAGTGACGTCAATGAGGATGGTGAACTTCTGCACTGCAGCCAGTCCTTTGAGCAGAGCAATCACCCAGGTGTCAATGTGTTGAGCCAGGGGCCAGGAGAGCCAGTCTATCATCCTGGATCACAACAAGATTGACAGAAGAGACGCAAGAGTGAGTGTGCAAAATTGATAACATAAGGGAAGGGGAATTGAATTACCCAGCATACAGTGAAAGAAAAAAACCTCAACCATCATCCATCCAATATGATATTATATTAGACTACCAAGTTGCGTAAAGTTTAACATTTAACATTTCCTGGACACACAAGTTACAATGAACTCTGTCATTTAGGAGCAGGTAGGTAGGAGGTAGACATCTTGCTCCTCAGTACCTTTAGTACCTGGCCAGTACCCTAGCCACTACCCGATCCTGCCCTACTATCCTAGTAGCCTTGTATCACACCAACCTGCAGAGTGCCATGGTCATGCTTGCGTCCTTGACATTCTGGTCGGTGGTGAGGCTCTTGATGAGCACGGTGATCATCTGCAGGGGGATGTGCTGCACCAGACTGGCCAGGGAAATGGACGGGTCAAAGGAAGGATCTGGAAGCAATGCAGAACCAAGCAGTGACTATGACTTCCCATCATAGGATCTTGAACAAATAAGAGTATCTTTATTGAATCTTGAAGGGACACAAAAAAAATCGAAATACGTGAATTAATGTAACACGGTTTTTTATGAGATTAACCATTATTTCCAATAGGAATAAAGATCTACAACTGAATTCATTCAGGCAGCTAGAAACTCTGATGGAGACTTGAACATATGAGGAATGATGCCTTAAGTTTTCGTGATCTGAAAAGGTGGAAGCATTTTGTTGGATCTCCGACCGTCAGAGGGCATGTCCATCCTCTCGTCTCCCTCACGCATTCAATTATTTTGAATTTGTCACCACCAGTTTGAGTTGTTTCATTAAGCCCAAAGCATATATTCCCTCATATTTGTAGTGCGACACAAACAAGAACGAGAATCATATTGTTTTAACGGAGCAACGCACACTGATCGCGAATGTAACGTGGCCGTATTTTCAAATAGGACCCCACTGCAGTCTATTTTGTAAAACTTCAACTATAAGCCCGGGCTTCTATTTGCTTCGATCATTTGATCATTGATCAACACCCAACCTGCATTTAGGACAGGTTTCTGCTATTTTAGACACCATGAAAAAAATAGCATAGATTACTATGTTTAAGATCATAGAAGACATACTAACACATTAAAGAAATTACTTCAACCAAAAAAATTGTATGCAAAGAAAACCAAACCAAAAAAAAGTTGTTGACCTAAAAATAAATTCTTGCATTCTTGAATAATCGAATAATCGATCGACCCATCCCTAGACCCACCCCTAGTATGAATGAATGCTATTTACCAGTGGATGATATGATGGCAAACACCTCCTGTAGCGAGGGCAGCAGCGTAGTCGGCTCTGCCTTCCAGATGTTCTGCAGCAGTGTGCTCACCTTGGTCACCTGACCCACATACTCCCTGAGCTCCCGCTCCTGACTGGCCGGGCAGTGGAAGTAGCTGATGGTCCTCACCAGCTGCTGGCAGAACAACACTGCAGTCTTCTCCCTGGGGATGCACTGGACAAAATCCGAGAGCAACGTGCTGATGCGGGCACACAGGGCGGGCTTGGGCCGCTCACACACCATCCTCAAGAGCTCCACCTGGAGGACTGTGAAGATCTCCAGCACGGAGGGGCAGCTGATGAGCAGTCTCAGGCAGCAGTGGATGTAGTCGATGATGGCCGGATCTTTACACTCCAGCCGGTCGTAGCCCTGCTGCAGCAGGCCCAGGACAAAGTCCTTAGTGAAGAAGCACTGGAACTCTGCGCGGTGGTAGCGGGCGTAGGCCTCCAGCACCTGGAAGCCCACTTGTTTCTGGAAGGCATCTTCTCCCAGCAGGATGAGGCGGGCTGTGAGGGTATACAGGGCTTTGCATTGCTCTGACGTCACCTCTCTTTCTGCTGCCTCCACAACCTTCTTCACAATGGCCTTCTTTACTGGGACGGTGTGGTTGGAGCAGATGAGGGCCTCCAAAATCTTATCCATGGTGACAAATCTGTGTAATGCACAAATAAATTACGTATAATCAGAGAAGAATGAAAGGACATTAGCAGATTCCTTTTCATGAATATCGATATTGGTTAGGTGGCTAACACAGACTAGTAATTATGTTACAATATCGCTACTAGCTCGTAGAGTTACGATATGGGCCAGAAATAAACAACACAAAAACCAACGATTGTTGATGTAAACAACACCATCCGCCTCTCATTCCTCTCCATGGAAACATCTTGCTATGCTAGCGCTTAGCTGGGTCATGATGAGCTAGCATGTTTATGGCTAGCTACAGGTTACTTGGTCACATAACATTATACGGTTGTCAGGATAAAGTTGACAATCATCGAATGACACAATTGTCACACTTCTCCTTTTGAAAACAAATTGACCGGTTGCTTCGACAACAGTGTGCATTGTTGTTGGCTAATATGAACAAAGCAGCAAAAACAGGCCCAGTCAAACACCAAGTGCCTCTGACTTAGCATAAATGCTGCTGAGCTGAAACGCGACACAGAAAACAACAGACGCGATACATACCCAACTGACTCATGACAAGCATATACGATCGGGATATTCCAAATTGCCAAAAGACGCGCTTGGTCCTTTGACAGCTAAAAACAAACGTTATGTTCGTTGCTTTGATTCAATCAGCTGATGAGCCGTCTTCTGACGTCACTCTAAAGGGCAGGAGTTTCACTAGGACCCCTCTGCACTGTCCTGTTTTGCTGCCTGCTTCTTTTTTTTATTTTTTACTGTAATCACATCGTACTAGACCTACCAATAACATTTTGACGTTAACTTAATAGTAACATTGAAACATTTTAATAATATATTTTCATACCCATCGATTACTCCATCTTCTATTATATTAATGTACCTGGTATGTAAACTCATCGGCAAATGTGGGTATTATGTGTGATAGAATATTTCGTATCATAGTAGGTAGAATTTTATAGTCGATGTAATATGTAATATATCGATATATTTGTTTGTAAAAAATAATTTCGGCATAGGGGGCCAGTTACACGAGTGACGCTACCAACCAACTCTCGCGATAGAGTACCCGAACCGGGCAGCGTTGACGTCGTGAACGCGGGTGTTGAAGAAAGGTCTAGCAAGCGCCAATGTGCTGCTGGTGATCGCTTGTTTTCTTTCATTATCAACAATTGGACATTTACCGTCAATTTACACGAGGTTCGGAGAGTCACACCGTGACACCATAAGAACCACACTATAACCCGATAACTTCGTTGAATAATCGAATCGCCGAGGTTCAATTCAGGAACAATGTCGGAAAGTCCAAACGGCGTGGAACAGCGGGAAGAACAGACCGAACTCAAACTTGAAGAACCCGGAGCAGCCGAGGTAAGACGATGTTATAATGTGCTATTACTCAATGTACACCAACCATGTACTTGTAGATCACGGTTTGTGAGGGTAGACTCTCTATTTCACCACACCGAAGAGTTTAATGTTCCTATCTAAAACATCTGTTTGGGCGAGATGTAGCGGCTACGATGGTTAGCTAGCAAGATACTCTGCTAACTACACGGGACTGTGCGCGCACACACACACACAACCAGGCCACTTGTTTCATTTGCGCTCCGATTGCTCTTTCGTTATCGTATCAATACGTGTTTAAGTGCCTCTATTCTCCCGACCTGTTTCACACACTGGGTGAGTCGTCTTTTCCAACGAATCGCTCCATGCTACCATTGCATTCGCCGTTTCACCCACGAAGCAGCGATGCTAAGCGACAATGCCTTTGTTGTCAAGCGTTCACTTTAGCGTCGCACCATCAGCAGCTGAACCACCAGCAGCCGTCAGCTTGCCGATGTTGTTTCCTTCATTGCACGCACGATGTGTTCCCAAAGCACTACTTTGTTTTCCTGTATAGGGAAAGTCAGACTCGTCAGATGCAGGTAAAGAGTCATCGTCGTCGGATGCCGGGCAGGATGCTCAAGATGCCCAAGATGCCTCCTCATCACAAACGCAGGACGTCACACCAGGCTATGAGGAGAAAGTGGTAAACAAAGCCTCTTCATCTACATCCTCAAGTCTCCCATTTGAAGTTATTCGTTTGAGAATGTGATTGGAGTCCCTTTTTAAACAAGTGTATAATTTGTCGTTTCAATTATAGCTAACAGATCGCACCAACAGATTTGAGTACCTACTGAAGCAAACAGAGGTCTTTGCCCACTTCATTCAACCAGCGGCACAAAAGACTCCCACCTCTCCGCTGAAGATGAAGCCGGGGCGTCCCCGCATCAAGAAAGATGAGAAACAAAACCTCCTATCTGTAGGAGAGTAAGTTGACCATAGAATGTCATTGAATTGTTTAATCTTACCTTCCCGTTTTTTTTACTAACTAACCAATATGCACGTGAGTCCAGGTTCGGATACCCTCCACTATCTTCAGAACCAGTTTACGGCAATACTGATTGGGGGGCAAAGCCCGCATGGCTGCAGTCACTGACACATTGGCAGTCATTGCATCGTCTTGCAACCCGATTGTTTCCATACACCATTAATTCTCTCGCTTTTCTCTTCAAAACAATTTCATGACCAGACAGAGAGGCGAAATAGCTAACGACAACAGGTGATGAAACTCATGAGTATCGCAATCTTTCTTTCTTCTACATGGAACAAAAATAATCTGTCTGTCTGTGATGGCACCACAACATGACACGATGTTACACATACCACACTGTGATCAAATACAACCTAAAGATAACTTAAAATGTGTGCATAAATGACATGTTTAGTTATAGTTTAGTATAGTTATAGTCATTCACATCCTTTCACATTTATTTTCTTTTTCCCCCCAAGACTTGCATCGCCCCATTCTTAAATGCGTTTCATTTGTTATTCTAAACAGCAACCGACATCGTCGCACGGAGCAAGAGGAGGACGAGGAGCTCCTGAGCGAGAGCAACAAGACCACCAACGTGTGCACCCGCTTCGATGACTCCCCCTCCTGTAAGCAGCGACGCTTTCCATAGAATGATAGACCAGTGGAGAACCACTGGTCAAGCCTCAGGACCCACATTTGTCATTAGACCAGTGGTTCTCCACCATTCTAAATGCACAACCCTCCAGTTGAGAATCGCTGCTATAGAGCACAGGCAGATCATCTGCATAGAAGAGTAATGATCTGACGTTCTATGGTTTCTCTTTCTCTCTCATTCAGATGTAAAAGGGGGTAAAATGAGAGATTACCAGGTCCGCGGTCTGAACTGGCTCATCTCTCTGTACGAAAACGGAATCAACGGCATCCTGGCCGATGAAATGGTACCCGCCCACCACGACCTGCTCTAAACGCACCTCCCACCAACTGTGGATGACTAGAGATTCACCGTCTACCTCTCTGTCTCTCTCTCTCTCTCTCTCTCTCTCTCTGTCCTCAGGGTTTGGGGAAGACTCTGCAGACCATCTCCCTGCTGGGCTACATGAAGCACTACAGAAACATCCCCGGCCCCCACATGGTGCTGGTGCCAAAGTCCACGCTGTACAACTGGATGAACGAGTTCAAACGCTGGGTGCCGTCGCTCCGTGCCGTCTGCCTCATCGGAGACCGGGAACACAGGGTAAGATATGCCCACGGTGCTCGTTGTCCCTAAGTTTTGATCTCAAAGTTGGTCTTAAAATTTGACCTTTGCAAAACCGTCACGTGTGTGTGCTGTCTCCAACTGAAAGCTGAGGGGAACAATGAAGGTTAATGGGTGTTTTTGTCGTTCTCTGTCAGACTGCCCTGATCAGAGACGTCCTGCTGCCAGGGGAGTGGGACGTGTGCGTCACCTCCTATGAAATGCTCATCATCGAGAAGGCGGTCTTCAAGAAGTTCAACTGGCGGTACCTGGTCATTGACGAGGCCCACAGGATCAAGAACGAGAAGTCAAAGGTCAGGAAAAACCGTAATACTCACACCGTCAAACTTTCTAAAGTTAAGCAAAACCAACTTGATACCCGAAAAAACACCTCCGTAGGGCGTGTTGTAGTGCTTGGGAATTCTGGAACACCAACGATTTCATGTGCTTCCAAAGCCAGGGCATTCAGTTCATTTCTGTACATTTTCAATAGCTTTCAGAAATCGTGCGCGAGTTTAAAACCACCAACCGCCTTCTGCTGACCGGAACGCCCCTGCAGAACAACCTCCACGAGCTGTGGGCTCTGCTCAACTTCCTGCTCCCCGATGTCTTCAACTCCTCAGAGGTTAGAATGCTACATATGACCTCTGACCCCGAGTGGGGAGAATGTGGAGAATTCGATGGGGGTAGCTTCTCCGTGTTAACTGCAACGCTAACTCCTGGTTGTTTTGTTGCTGTAGGACTTTGACTCCTGGTTCGACACCAACAACTGCCTGGGTGATACCAAGTTGGTTGAACGGCTTCACACTGTAAGTATCGACGTATATACAATATTCCAACTGCAAATCCTCATGCTACTTAATGCGGTCTCTTAATGGTGGAATCAAGGGAACCTCCAGCTCTTATCATACGTGTCTTTGAACTCCAGGTGCTCCGGCCTTTCTTACTTCGGCGCATCAAAGCCGACGTGGAGAAGTCTCTGCTTCCCAAGAAGGAGATCAAGATGTACGTGGGCCTGAGCAAGATGCAGAGAGAGTGGTAAGTGTCCACACCCTTCAGTGCATCGCTGCCCTAGCTTTAGCTGCAAAGCTGTTCTCAGATCCAGATCAGTGTTTCCAAACCTTGGACCCCACTTGAGGCAGTCTGAAATGCATATGGGGTCACTGGAGATGGCTCTATTTGCCTCTGGATGTTTTATTTAATGTTAAATGGTCAAGGCCCCTTTATATATTTGTTTAGCCATGAGCAAACTACTACTTCACTGCGACATTGATAGTACATTTGTAGATCAAGTTAAAACGTTGTGTGAGGAAGGAAATGCACCATGGTGTAAGAAGTTGAGGTTGCAATCATTTACAGACATAAAAATGGGCTCACGAGCCGGAAGAAGTCGGGAGCCACAGCACTAGACCTGCTTCCTCCCAACTCTGCCCAGCTAAATACCGCATTACTATAAAATAACGACTCACACCATGACCTCACAGGTACACCAAGATCCTCATGAAGGACATAGACATTCTGAACTCTGCCGGCAAGATGGACAAGATGCGCCTGCTCAACGTGCTGATGCAGCTGAGGAAGTGCTGCAACCACCCGTACCTGTTTGACGGGGCCGAGCCCGGGCCACCCTACACCACCGACCTCCACCTGGCCGTCAACAGTGGCAAGATGATGGTGCTGGACAAGCTGCTGCCCAAGATGAAGGAACAGGGTGGGTAGAACACGTCTGCAGGGTGGATGATGAGGGAGGTTGTTCTTCAGTGAGTTTACACGGGGCTAGGATGTTTAACTCCCTGTCGATGGGTTCTGGGTTCGAACCCCTAAGGGTTTACCTGTAGGCAACCTTGAGCACGACGCCCTAACACCTACCTGATCATGAATGACGTATCTAAAATTCACTAAGTCGTTTTTGGATCAATGCGATAAATTACTAAATGGTAATGTGTTCTATAAATTGTACTGTAAGTTTCTATCCGTAAACTTGTGGCAGTTTAACCCCTTTCTTTATGTTGGTCTTCCAGGTTCTCGTATCCTCATCTTCAGCCAGATGACCAGGATTCTGGACATCTTGGAGGACTACTGCATGTGGAGGAACTATGGCTACTGTCGCCTGGACGGTCAGACTCCTCATGAGGAGAGACAGGTGAGATGCTCTTCGCCACCTACACTTAGAGCATGGGTGTCCAACTCAATCACGGAGAGGGCCAAAATTAAAAACTGGGACTACGTCGAGGGCCAAACATCGGGGGGGGGGG
>OOFB01014909.1:8941-19918 GCA_900323305.1 Trachyrincus murrayi | reverse complement strand
TCAGTAGTAGGCCTAATAAATAATTTCACTTATGAAGTAGTAGTTCATAAGTCAAATTAATGGAAGTTGCAATAAATGATGTTATAGAGTTGTAAACGACGTAATTAGGTAAACTCCTGAGAGTGATTGTAGCCTGTAAATCGGAAAGAAAGTTTGTACTGATACAATTTATTGCCTAATGCTGTGACCAAATAGCCTACTTATCGAACTCGCATTGGCCCGAATTAACAAATAGATTGTGTTTTATGCGGCTCCCATAACACACTCTAAGCTCCAATATTGCGCACTGTTGGGTAGGTGTGCGCTCCTTGTAGCGCATTGTCTGGAGATCGGCGCCATTACGTGTCAACTTCAACAAAAGAAATCATAGAAACAAACTGTTTTCTTTTAAATCAACCCGTTTTAGACAATAGCGCTGTGATCGCAGTCTGTGTGTACGCAGTCTGTTCACTAGTTGAAAAACAGTGCTCTCATAGGACGTCGGTGGGTTTTTTTCTCCCCTCCTCCCCGAGGTGTCTCATTCACTTTTTAGATGGGCACTCTGGCCCTCCTCTTCTGCACTGACGAAATAGCGAGTGTGTAAAGCGAAATTGAACTTGTTGCACAGCATCACTTCACTGCTTCTCTTGACCGGATCAGACCCAGCATCATCACACCGGAGTGGCACCCTGCAACCTGGGAAAACCAAAGGCCAAGGAACGCGAGAAAGACGCACTGAGGAAATACCCGGCTATCCACCGACCTGTGGAGGACGTACTTTGGAGAAGTTTTAGCGCATGTTATACACTGGGACCTTAATTGAAGGAAATAAGTCTTTTTGTACATTTTATGGAATAAAACTCCTTTCACAGTAAGTTCTCATTCTGTTTTGCCCTAATTTCCCCTTTTTTTCTATCACTGAATGTTCTGCGTAAAGTAGTGCCATTAGTGTCTAATTAGGGTAGTAAATTGTAGAATGCAGTTTATTCCTTTATAACAACACAGGGCTAGACATTTCAAATGGAGCACATCTAATCCAAATAATAGCCTAACTCCGTAAACATGTTATTTTAAAGTTTTTCTTTCCTGAAAACATGTGCTTGTCCTTAGTTGACCATCCAAATTTGCATGCATTAAATACAATATTTGTACAAAAGAAGAATAGGCATACCAATCAAATCATTTCTGAATGTAAAATAACATATCTCATTAAGGAATAATGTAGACTAATGGGGTCTTCCTTAATTCATTCAACTGACCATAACAAAATAGGTGCTTAGGACAAAAAGTAACAGACTAAAACACGATTTAGTAATTTCACTCATTATCTAAATGGAGATGATCACTAACAGGGTCTTGGTCATGGTCCAACTTCAAGCATCACAGCAGTGATGTGTAACGGTCTCAAGCACTCCTGTGCTCTATAGCCTGCATCCAATTATAGACCTACAGTTTGTGATGCAGACGATGTGGGCTTCACTCTAATAGGCCTACTGTTTCAGAATTTGCTGAAAATATCCAATAGGCCTACAATTACATGATTTTTCTTACAGTTTGACTTAGATTTTCCTGAAATCTTTCATGAAGAATTGTGTATTACAAATAAACATTTACACATGTCCTTGTTGGCCGACAACACGTTGACTTCCTTGATTGAACGTCTCGATTGTAGTCTAATTTTCCATTCAGGTCCAGCTGATTTTCTTTTTCCATTACTCTCTCTCAGGGTGTGTCTGTTGACTTGGGACCATTTTCTGGGTGGGTTGGCATTAAAGAAGAACTAGAACTTCTTCGTCCACATCCCAGATGACTACATGAGTTCATGTTAGGGAGACCGGGTGACATTAGTCACACTGGTTTACTTTATATCGGTTCAAATGGATGATTATCCCGTATGAGCTTTACAATCTGGTGTTGGAGAGAGGGCCCCCGATTGCAACAGGAGTGACCTGATGTGTTTACATAGCGGGGTGCACATAAGGGTATGGGTGCTTGAGTCCCCCTCCCTGTCTCCAAAGCGTTTGTAGCCTGACCCCACAAGTAGCTTAAACAGACAGCTTCACCACCCAGGCTTTTCCAGGAGTTACACTTACAGACCATCAAAGTGCACTCAGAACCACGAGTGAGATGCTACATGAAACGCAGAGAGAGACTCACTGAAGTGGACTGTTATTTTTAACCTGTGTCTAATCCCGTCTGCCCTGCATTACTTTGACTCAATCATCATTAGACTCGGTCATTATAATGAGTTTATTCCATTGATTGTCTACTAATGCTATTCTTGTCTTTTCTGCCCATTTCTCTGCCCACAGATGTTATTAAATATAAAGCATATCCTGTGGTTGTACTGCCTCTGTCAAGCTGCACGGGGAACAGGTGAGTGTCAAACGGTGCTCCTCTCTCTCCTCCTTTACATCTGTTCACCGTACAGCCACTCGCCCCTGTCTCGCCATTCAACCACTAAATGTGCCTTACAGTCAGGGACTCCTGCAGCCCGCATGCCACAGCTTATCTACAGCACACAAACTGATGTTAACAGTATCGGCATGCTAACCCTTACAGCAGAGAGGAAATAGCCCATTGAAAGTATGGACCCTTCAGAGTCCATTACCGCTGCTCCGTGAGACACTGGCAGGTGAAGGTCACAGAGTGGCAGACACACACACACACACAAACACACACACACACACACACACACACACAGACACCTTTGGATGGATACCTTTCAATTAGTCTGTGGCCCCGGTCTGGAACAAACAGCTGGTTTCACCGCTCATCCTAATAAGACCCTCCGTTAAAGCAGACACATGCCTCGGGGGCTGTCCCATCACTGTTTCCATAGCATTCCCCACATTGTTCCTCATCACCCCCACCCCCTGCCCCCCCCCCCCCCCCCCCCCCCAAACACATACTCGCCCTAACCTACACACATGTGTGCCTGTGCATGTTGTTTCGGTGGGACTCCCGATAAGAGATTGTTCCTTGCCTGAAGCCTGGGGGGAGCCGGGGTGATTCAGTGTCTTGCCGCAGCCTTGTGGCTTCATGGGGATGTTGTGCTGCTGCTACCTCATGCACACGGACACACGGGCAATGAGTTAGAAGCGGACACAGTTCCCAGGTTCCTTGGGGCTGGGAACTCTGTGGGTGGGGGTCGATGGCAGTCGTTTACCAGAGGAAATGGTGAGATGCGTTACGTCAGTGTTACTCTAGAGCTGTCGTACACACGTCCGATGGATGAGGATAACGAAGTTAGAAGTTTGATGAAGGATTAAAATGCGGATCATATTATTAGCGCTTATACTTCACTTATCTACCCCTTACCCATGTGTAACCTTATCCTTGTTTAAGATGGAAAACACTTCCAGTACCATCATTATAAAAAAAAAATAAGTACCTTTTAAAGTTGAAGCCCATGACAAATGTTCTCAACATGTGTTCATATGTTGTGGCATGAGTTCCCACATCTACACCAGGCTTTAAGAATGAGGGCCGACTTTCCAGCAGCCATTTTTGAGTTCTGATGTATTCACAAATGAGCCATTAGCCTTTTTTTTCCCCTTCCCTGAACCGAATGGATCACGTGTCTTGGACGGTGAACATCACACACAAGTCATGCAGGTAGCGAATGCGACCGACGTCCAATTCTGTCGTTATTCCCCTCTCGCCAGCGTCCAACACGCTGACCATGATGAGGCCCGTGAGCGGCTCCCTCTCGGGGAAGGTCAACCTGCCCTGCTTCTTCTCCACCCTGCCCACCTCCGCGCCCGCCATCGGCGCCGGCGGAACGCTCGCCATCAACAGGGACTACCTGCGCATCAAGTGGACCAAAATAGAGGGCGAGGTGGAGTCCACGGTGCTGGTGGCGCAAAACGGCGTCATCAAGATCGGCTCCAGCTACCGGAGCCGCGTGTCGGTGCCCAGCCACCCGGAGGACGTGGGCGACGCCTCGCTCACCGTGGTCAAGCTGCGTGCCAGCGACGCGGGCACGTACCGCTGCGAGGTCATGTACGGCATCGAGGACACCCAGGACACCGTCAACCTCGACGTCAACGGTGAGTACGCCTCCCGGTCTTTTGTTGATTATCATCAGAAATGTTTACATTCAAAACCGATTGATTGACTGGGATGAAGATATTGCAAAAAAAATGTCCGATATCAAAAGACATCAAAGCTTTATTCTAGTATAATTCTATTCTAGTTTTCTCATTATTTCTAGGATTCATTGACCATAGCAGTGAATGGCTGAGAAGCTTTGCAAACGTACTTTTAAAAGTAATGTGACCCCAAAAGGCAATATAAATGTTGCATGTAGAAAAAACTGTACGTCTCTCTGAAGTTTGTAGTTAAACCATGCGGTTCCTGACCATGTTTATCAGGAACAGATACAATCAGCAGAATCTTGTAATGTCACTGCTCATCCCTTTCATCTCGTTGTATAGAAACATGATTAAGGAATAAAGTGGGTGGCATTGGAGCACATTTGGCGCAGGCAGTAACTCACGCTGTGAAGTCATGCATCCCCACTATTATCTGGACTACCACCATGCCAATGGGCTTAATGGGGCAGTTAGAGGAGATTACCAGGGATCTTACCCTGCTTCCACCAAACTAGTGGCCCCTGTTCTCACGCTTTAGATCTCCAAGAGGCACTGCGCACACAGACACACTACATTTATCCTCAATTGTCATTCCACTTTCAACCATGGTTAAACCTCAACTTCCTATTAGAACTATATTGTACGGTACTGCTACGGTACTGTTCTGTTGCTTCCCTGCTGAGATGGGGTGTTTACCCAGACACATCAAGGATCGCTACGACACATTTCATAGTAAGTGGGGTTCACGGAGATGTAACTCATTTCTTAGGGTATGGGTGGGGGGCGACAGTGGGATAGTTTGGGTTTTCTGCGGTACACAAGCCACAGAGTCCCCTCTCCCAACTATCCGCAGGGTTAATTAGGACCATGAATCATGTCTTCTGCGCATGTTAGCCGTCCACAAATATGGGAATTTCATTGCCGTGGCATCATCTAAATCATCTGTAGTCATCCAGCCCAATTGTGGGGAACTGTAGCCCGTTTTATTTATCCTCTCAGTATATTGCTAAAATTATCCATTCGAAAGAAAAATGCGTCGCCTTTTAATTTGACGCACGGCCTTGTAATGTGCAGCGCTTTCCCGACTGATTTATCGTAGCGATGGAGTATTGCATCAGCAGTCAGCAATCACGGTAGTGTTTTTCTTAATAATTTTTTCTAAGCTTTTCCACGCACTTCTTCCACCCTTTTCTTGTGCCTAGGTGTTGTCTTTCACTACCGGGCCAGCGCCAGCAGGTACACCCTAGACTACGCCCAGGCCACTCGGACTTGCCAAGAGATCGGAGCCACCATTGCTACGTCTGACCAACTGAAAGCGGCCTACGAGGACGGCTTCGACCACTGTGATGCAGGCTGGATCGCAGACCAGACAGTGAGGTCAGTTGGACACACGCCTCTGATGTTGAGTCATGTTTTCTTTCATGCAGCAACACCACCGGTCGAACTGCTACGCCCGTCGAGCGGAAAAAGCGATGCGGGGGAGACGTAATAGTCACCACGTGTGCAACCCTGACGAGCCTTCCTTGTTCGTTTCCTTTCAGATACCCGATCATCAAGCCTCGGCATGGTTGCTATGGCAACCTGAAGGGTAAACCCGGCGTTAGGACCTACGGAATGAGGAAAGCCACAGAGACCTATGACGTGTACTGCTATGTAGACAAACTCCATGGTAAGACCGAAACCACAGTGTCGGGGTGTGAGCGCTAGTGAGCAACTTTTCATGTATGACAGATATTCAGTGAGTGGGAATTGGATTTTTCTTGAGGCAGTGTGTCAGAACCAATTATTTTCACCATTCAGACTTCTGAGAAACAAACTCAGGATACAGTTCACACCATAGTGTTTTTTCACAAACAAATATGTGAAAATGATTCCTTCAAATTCTTCTGGCATTACTTGCAAGACGTCTTAAGCATCCTGCCAACAGTATTAATCTGCTCAGGCTGAGACTGCTGACACGTCTTCATTCACATTTTAGTGAAATGGGTTTTATCGGAGTGAACATAGGTCTACCTTACACACATACACACACACGCACACGTACACACACACACGCACACGCACGCACACACACACACACACACACACACAGCAATAAACTGAAGAAATTACACTTGCGAATTGAACAATAATCTGATAATACAGTTTAGACTTGATTGAATGTGTATTATTCTTTTATATTAAAGCATTTTGTGAAAAATGGTGTGAATGCATGTACATTCTAAGCATTGAAACACATCTACAGTGACCTCATGTTTCCACAGAGGGCGCCTTTGTGCACATCCCGTCGATGTTACAGCGTTAATTGGATGATATTGCATAATTACACATGCTGCAACGTCTACCGTAAAACCTGACGACGCCACGCCATGGAGAAATAAGAGGATAGAGGCTCTTTTAACGCCAGAAATTCTCCAAAGTAAAATAAATAAAACACATTTGAATGAAGTAGAGAAGGCGTGAAGGTATAAAGTAGCTGAGGAAACCCACTGTGGAAACCTCATGACCCGACACCGCTGACGGGACACGGACATAGTCTGCATTGCTATCCCACCTCAGTAATAGAGCGATGAATGAAGTGCTATTGTGTTAAATAGGTTGGTGGGTGATGTTTTGGACCTGGGCCTTCACAGCTGCATCTTTTGTGAGCTGTTAATGGCCCTTCTACTGAAAGGTCAAATCCGATAATGTCTTATTTTATTTTTTTTAAGAGGAGTGTGCTTCAGTGGTTTACTACGCTGATCGTGAGGTTCTGGTCCGGTCATGTCCAATAAAAGTAACTTAAAATGTAGTTGGAAAGTGGATCTTTGTTTTGAAACGTGGCAGGTGAGAACCTTATTTGGTCACTTTATTTATTCAATTCAATTGAATGTAACAACTTTAAGAAAACAAACAGATTTTGCAGCACGCGCACAACATTGAACAGATATTTCCTTGTCATCACCAAATTAATGTAATATCAAAGGAGCCCAAGCCTTTTCAGGTAATACCTATTTATACTGATATAGTGACACTATGTGTAACTGACACATTGTATACATTATTTAGCATACTGCTACTGGCTATCTACTGGTTGTTTATTGTCATCACCAAGCATCCAACTTAATAATATAATAAACATAATTTGTCTCCTACCCATCCCCTGCACACACATTATGCAAACACTAACGTATGTATGTCTGTGTTTTTATGCATTGTTTAACTTCTCACCTATTGCGTCTTGTAGAATCAATTCATTCAAATCCAAAATAAATGGTGTCAGCTATTGTAAGTCATGTTGTTATACACAGTGAATTTAGCAGGCTCTCCACAAAGCAACTTAGTTATTTATGTATCTTTTAGATACATGTCATTAAGGAGCAGGTAGGGGTTTAGACGTCTTGCTCAGGGATACCTACAGGTAGACTACTGAGGATCTAAACTAAAACGCTTGTCCACGTATGTTCCAGGTGAGGTGTACTACGCTCCTGTGACCCGTAAGATGACCCTGAAGGAGGCAGAGGAGGAGTGTAAGAAGAGGAGTGCTGTGCTGGCGTCCCCGGGCCAGCTCCACTCCGCCTGGAGACAGGGCCTGGACCGGTGTGACTACGGCTGGCTCTCTGACGGCAGCGCCAGACACCCCGTTGCCGTACCCAGAATGCAGTGTGGCGGAGGCCTGCTGGGCGTCAGAACCATGTATCGCTACAGAAACCAAACCGGCTTCCCGGACCCTTCTAAGAAGCTGGGAGCTTACTGCTTTGGAGGTACCGTGGTTAATATTGCTTTAATATTCTTGTGACACATTTTAGGTTTCTTGGAACAGGCCCGGGATAGGGAGCAGTAGTTTTTTCTCGAACTAGGCTTTGGCCATGCTGAACTATGATCTAATGTGGGAAAGAGTTGGCTTCCCCGCCCTTGGATCCTCCGCTTCTTTGCATCTCCATATACAATCACACACACACACACACACACACACACACTGAATCGACTGTTGTTGTTTTTCTTTTTTTTAAGCGAGTGAGTGATATTTTATGTGGTGGACTGGTCTAGCAGTCAGTCTACACTGTCTTTCTGACCTCACTTGGTTTCCTGCCTGTTGCCCTGGCGACATAATTTGGCCAAGAGGTGCGTGATGTCATAACACTAAGCCCTCTGGGTGTGTCTGCGCCAAATGAACCAACCGGTGTGATTTGAAAAGAGGCAAGTACTAAGCTAAAGTGTGTGGAATAGTCCCAAGCTGTTCATATTTGTTCTCATTGTCTCTATTTCTTCGAGGCTAGCTTAATCGAAGCTACTTAATCTGTAACTTTGCACCACCTCTCATTAAGTTGCCAACTCCACTTCTTGCTGTTTCATAAAATCCGACCCACAGGATTTCCAAATGTATGACACGACAATTTTAAGATATTAAGTTTGCTTGCAACGTTCTTCGTGTGTGCATGGAGGTGTAGTGGAAAGCATCGTTTTAAAGAGGTCAACAATATTCATCTAAATTAGACATTTACTTGGGCAAGAGACTCAGTGAACAATTAAAAAAGCCTCAGGGTAACATTTCGTGGTTGACCCGACGTTGGTTAAAGCAGACTAATCTCTCCGAATGTCCCTCCCTAATCACAACCCTCCAGGGCAATGACAGCTGAAATAAGCCACAGACGGAAATAGCAACCGTTACAAATACCCCACCTGTCAGCCCTTCCAGCCTCACTATCTCCCCACCTTTTTGCCTTTCTCCTCTCATTTCCGCTGTCACACGTTGTCCTTCCTCTGTCACTCTCACTCGTACTTATCAGAGCAGACGGTTGGATAATGGACAAAGCTCCTACTGAACTTCTAAATTCAGTCACCCTTGGTGACCTCTGACCCGCCCTTTCCATCTTAACAAATGAGGGGTTGGACAGATAAGCCGGGTTCCCCCGTCAGGCCAGTCGTGGCTAACTCTGGCGGTGATAAGTCTTCATGGGGTTCAGAGGGCATATAAACAAGCCCACCCTCACCTTCCTCTGCTGCTGCCGCGTATTCCCCCCGTCGGCTCTCACGCTCATGTTGTATTTACTCCCGCCTAAGTGCTCCTCAAGTACCTCTCCTTGTCTTTTTACTGCGACGCAATTCTTCATTTCCTGCGCTCGCTCGCTCGTAACACTATGGAGGGGGAAAAAAAGGCATGCGATGTAAACACAAGTCACTTAAGACGGTGCAGAGCGAAGAGGGGAGAGGGGCGTGGCCCAGAGGGCAAATGAGGATAATTGCTTTCTGATTGGTCCCAAAAAACAAAGGCCCCAGTAACTGCAACAGCACACACAAAAAAAACTCCAAAAAGCCGTCAGTGAGATAATGCACGACATTGAACAGTATAAGGTTCTATTTTTCCTGTTAGGGAAAAAGTGTCTCACACCTTACATCAGAGATAGTCTCTCAGAGAAGGAGGGCCGGTGCGTAATGTTCAACAGCTGGCCCCTGCTTTACACAATCGGACGCCACCGAGGAGAGTCCTCCCGTAGCCCGTGTACTACTGTTTATCATGCCCAGAAGTAAGAGAGAGAGACACAAAGGGGGGGGGGGGATGATGGAGAGAGTGAGTGGCCTTCATGGAAAGAAATACAAAAGATGAACAGGGACCTAGGTCATGCCATGAGACGGGTAACCGTGGCATTGGGTATTGTCATGAACTCAACTATCATTCATGATGATACTGTATTGTGTTGTGTTCAAGGCAGCTGACAATCCCAGCTGAACCGATGAAATCAACAGCTGTCCAGATGCTGCCGGACCACAGGATACACACTAGTAAACTCAACTTAAGAAATAAGAAAACAAAAGTGTTCCTTGTGTAAAAGTGACCTTACGTCAGCCGGCCTGTTATGATCTGGGACAATGGGCACATTTTAAAGACACACAGAACAATCCTGGCTCAACAGAGTGACTTTAAGAGCCAGAATACTTATTCTTCCAAACGTTGTCATTGTTGAAAAGGCACAGACATTATTTCTGGGAAAGCAGTTGAGCTCTAGGGATCAATTGGTTAGTATTGTTTAATAATGATTTCTCTCTTGTTGAATTTGTGTTAAACTCTGTATGGATTTATGTTAATGCTGGTGGTGGACCACATGAGGGAATGACAAAGTGCATGACATTACAGTTTTCATGGATAAATGTTTCTGTGTTTGTTTTGATTCCCAAGAGTAGCGTGAACTTGCTTGTTCAATAAATAGGATCATTTGTGCAATACAGCGCCACATGGGTGGAACCTTCCCAGGCTTCTACAAAACGAGGAGGATTATCTTGTATATCGAGTGTAGTGACTTTGTACGTGCTTGTGTTTGCCGTGGTTTGAAAATAATATAATGTTCAGAGGATGTTTCGTTTAAAAAGAATACAATATTGGTTCACAAATTTTTTTTCCAAGAAAATGTAAATACATACATACGTACAAATACGTATGTATACGTATGTATACGTAAGTTAGAAAAGTCTCAGCACAGTACTCCACTATAATACCTATCATGTGATATTTTGATTGTCATTCTATGTTAGGATGTTTTTGCTGGTTGCTGTGGTGTTCTATGCGGTTTCCAGGGTGTTCTAGGTGGTTTCTAGGGTGTTCTGGGCGGTTTTTAAGGGTCTTTTGGGCGGTTGCTAGGGTGTTCTGGGCGGTTGCTAGGGTGTTCTGGTTGGTTGCTAGGGTGTTCTAGGTGGTTGCTAGAGTATTCTGGGTGGTTGCTAGGGTGTTTTGGGCAGTTGCTAGAGTGTTCTGGTTGGTTGCTAGGGTGTTCTAGGCTGTTGCTAAAGTGTCCTGGGCGGTTGCTACTGTGTTCTGGGCGGTTGCTAGGGTGTTCTAGGCGTTGCTAGGCAGTTCTAGGCGGTTGCTAGGGTGTTCTGGGTTGTGTTCCAGTGTTACCCTCAAGTCTTACACACCTGAGCTGGC
>OOFB01014908.1:40353-50659 GCA_900323305.1 Trachyrincus murrayi | reverse complement strand
CACACACACACACACACACACACACACACACACACACACACACACACACACACACACACACACACACACACACACACACACACAGACAGAGAGAGACAAAGGAGAGAACACATGGTAGTCGGGTCATATAACTAGAAATACCGGGGAAGACATTTTTTCGCACTTGTTTGCAAACCACTTGTTTGCAAACCACTTGTTTGCAAACTTAATTTCCTGAAAGTAGAATGCCATTTAAAGCCATGAAGCCATATGCAAACAATTTATTTCGTACCACTTGTACCATTAGCGATGATCTCTGACCCTGATCTCTGACCCTCCTCAGTGTAACGTGTGGACAGGTAGCCGTTCCCACTGTAAAAAGCTGGAGCATACCTTGCGTGTGATGAGGGGCTGGTTGGGGTTGAGGATGAGGGCTTCCCATTCCTCCTCTGACTCCAGCTGGATGGTGAAGTCCCTCTGGCCCACTCTGGCAGGGCTGCTGGAAGCCATGCTGCAGCACACCCATCAAACATATCACATACACACCACACCAGTATCCATATTACCATCAACAGCTCTGGGTGGGTGGAGAGAGTGAGTGAGTGAGTGAGTGAGTGAGTGAGTGAGAGACGGACCTCTTTGCTCTGTCCTCAGCATGATTGAGAGCTTCTTCTGCTGCCTCCCTCCTGTTGCGCTCCACCGACAGAGCCTGCTCCATCTCCAACAGCCTGAGGAACAGAGCGGAAACATGTGAAGCACGCACACGCACACACACACACACATTCTCTTGCTTTGAAACACAGTATTAGTCACACCATGACTGTCATTTTGCTTTTTAAATGTATTTGGGTGTATATGTATGTATGAGTCTGTTGTTGGCTTAGAATTCTACAATATATATGAGGGGTTGTTAGACTAGACCACCATCACTTATGTTTACACATCCTCTGCATTCAGTGCTCATCCACGTCACACACAAGGCGCCGCCTTCACCTCTCTCTGAGCCGAGTAGCCGCGGTGGTTTCCATGGTGACGGAGTGGCTACTCTTCTCTTGGGGAGCACCGGGCGCCACTTCGGTGCACACTGACACCAGCTGGCGAAGGAGACAAACTACACGTCAAGTCGTTTTGTTAACCCGGTCCGCTCGTTGCAGTCACAGAGTCTCTAAATAAAGCCCATCCACACACAGCGCTGTGTAATCCGTCCCCACGGCATCAGCCACAAACATCGAATTCCCTTTCGTATGATGGGGACATTCATTTGTAGCTGTTACCCGGTAACCCAGCACCTCCAACAGGTGAAGTTCAACTCATAGATTTGAGTCCATATTCACATATCCTACATTCTCGTATCCTACGTTTTTTAAAAGTTTGTGCATTTAAGTGTAGATTTGGACCAGGATCAATCCATAGCACTACGATGTGACCCTGCTAATCACTTTTCGTCTAAAATCATTTGTTTTACGGTTTGGTTTTCCTTTAAAATAGACAAGCGTTTTCAGTTTCTTTGCCTGCTAAACCAATGGAGCATGATTCAACAGGCCATGAACTAACTGGCAGAGGCACACACACACACACAGACATACACACACACATTTTCTGGTGCCAAAGAGTTAAAGTAAACGCTCATATTGAATCTCTATCCTTCAGCATTCAACATATAGAGACAGTATTACAGGTGTGTGGCCGTGGCCCTCCAGCCATTGGCAGCGCTCCTGGGAGTCCCGCAGCGTCTGGGAGACGGCTCTGAGCTGGGTGGCCAGAGAGCCCCTCTCCTCCACGGCCTGGTGGAGCTACAGGGGGGAGGAAAGAAGAACGGGCACCAGCTGAACATGGATGGAAGGAGATGGGACTCAAGAGTATTTATTGGTCAATGCCTTTGTACCTAATCTCTTACTTATTCAGCGGATTGCAAGCGGTTATGTGTATATATGTTTCTCTTGGCCAGGTCTTTCTTGGAAAAGAGGTTTTAAATTTAAATTAGACTTTACTAAACTGCCACAGAATTGCCTAACTATGCAAAAAAAAAAAAGATATACTGTAGGAGTGGCTCATGGTTAATCAATAGTGAAAGAAAAAGATCAATAGTGTTGTTGATGTTATGGCGACTGGGAGCGGTTTCGTCCTCATTAAAACACAGCCGGGCGTCTACACATTAGCCTTGCTTAAGATGGATCTGCCTTCTGAGACTCATAGGTGGACCTGAGGTGGTACAGCACACACACTCTCTGGTTTCCTCCATTTATTTTCCATACACACGGAGGACTCTCACAGGGACTACAGATGTAAATGAGCCTCTTGGCTAACTGACTCATTTACATTGAAGTGTGAACTAAAATGTTGATTGATGTGTACGGTCCCTGCCAAATAAATCTTGAATAACATAAAACACGTTCATATTTCCAGAGGAATAGAATAAGAATGGATTAAATGACAACAAATGTCTGTGTGTGTGTGTGTGTGTGTGTGTGTGTGTGTTAGTGGCACCTTGGCGTTGAGCTGCTGGTAGTACTGGTCCCTCTGTTGGATCTCAACCAGACAACGCTGGAGATCTCGGTGGAGCTGGATCCTCTCCGCCTGCAACTGGTTCACCGTCTCCTCCCGTCGACTGTCGCCCACCAATGCCATAGTCTCCTGCAAGAACACATGCAGAGAACACAAAACACACGCACAAGCACACACACACACGTACATGTTGTTGCACATGTTTTGGTACAATACAGTGTTGGTGTGGTTAATCTACACGCTCCGCCGTTTTCAATTCCAGAGGGATTTCTTTAACCAGCTTTTACGTATTGGAAAAATAAAAAATGATAAATATTATTGTTGTTTGTAGGAACAGATGTGAAACAGGCCAAATTGTCACACGTGCAAACCTACCTTGACAGGGTGTTTAGCGTTTATCTCGGTGGCCTCCTGGTTTTGCCTCAGGGCTTGACAGTCACTACGCAGCCTGACAGTTTCAGATCTACGCAACAGAAAAGGCCTTTTAACAGACTTACAAGGACAAGGCTAACATGCAGTATTTTACCAGAGGCTTAATACAGAAGACATGTATCTTTAAGAATTTTGATATGGCATCCTTGTCTAGGTTGCCGTATCTGTTACAAGCAAGATATTTCAATAACAATATAGGGGCAGGAGAATACAAAAACTGCAACTGCTAGAAACAAGTTTACCGCATTCCAGCTAGTTGGGCTTGGTAGCTGCTGAGCTCCTGCTCGGTGTGCCGTCTGCAGGCTTGCTCCTCCTCCAATGCCTTCTGCAGATCAATAACCTTAAGACGTATCTCCTGCAACAAACAAGAGGAACACATTTAGTTCCTTGGGATGATAACAATAATCCAATTGAAAAGAAAATAAACAAGGACAATTGACACCCACATCTCTTTTGTCATTTGCTGTTTCAAATGAACAAAATGGATATATGAAATGGGAAACCATGCAAGTCAAAGCAGTGGCATGTAGAAGCTATGCAACTCAAACCCTGCATGCACAGCCAATGGCCCAGAGACAAGACAAGACAACCAATCGAATCACAGCCGGCAACTTACCAGCCCATCTCTCTCATTTTGGAAGGTTTCAACGCGGCTTCTATTTGGTTCTTCCGGACTGTAGGAGATGACGGCCCCTGAGACTGACCCTTGCCTGGACTCAAACACCCTCTTTGCCCCCACCAGCTCGCCCATCAGCCTCTCGCGGTCGTTTTGGAGGCTCGCCATGGATTTGGAGAAGGCAGACACCTGCTTACTGAACGTGTTGTTCTCCAAGCTGACTTTCTTCAGTTCGCCTTCCTTCTCTGACAAAGCTTTGGACAGCTCATCCACCAAACTGTTCAGCTCAGATTCCGTGTTCTGGCTGCTTAAGGCATTTATTTTGTGAACAAGGACATACTTCTCTTTTGCAAAGGCGGCTAACTCAGAGGTAGCATCCTGAACGTCGCACTCGGCCTTGGTCAAGGAAGCCCGAGTCTCTCTGAGTTCTTCGTCGTATCTCTTCTGCAGAGTTTTAAAATCCTCAATGAGTACGTCGCGATCATTTTGCAAAGCGGCAATGGCTTTTCCCAGGGACTCATTCTTGGCGGTTAAATCTTTGCTTTGACTTGTGGAGTCTGATAAAAGTTGTTCTGTTTGAAGCAAATCTCTGGCCAGTTCTTGCACCCTTTGATCTGCCGTTTCCCGCTCATTTCTCATCAGCTCCACCTCTCGCTCAAATGTGTCTAACTCACTGTTGTATTTATCCTCGGCTTCAGCCAGTCTTTTGTCAGTGTCGCTTTCGAGCTGCTGCAGTTTATTCTTCAAATCGTCTGTTAAGAGTTTCTGAGCAGAAAGTTTTTGCTGTAAGCCATTACATTCAGCAGCTTTTGCGGCCACAACCTGCTGCAAATCGCAAATCACCTTGCCTTCATTTGTCTCCGCTCTCTCCTTTTTCAGGGCCAATATGGCCACTTCCAGATGTGTGACCTGAGTCTTAAGATTAGTAAACTCTGCTGTTAAGGTATTCCTTATTTCCTGTTCATTTTGAAGTTCTAATGTAGAATCTCTGTGCTGCTTTTCTACAACAGCTTTTTGGATCTCAAGATTTTTTATCATATCTTGCTGCCTTTTGAGCAGCTCCTTCAACTGGTTGTCCTTGAGCGACAGGACTTGATTCAAGTCCTCTCTATAGCGAACCAGCTGCGCCCTGAGCATGGCATTTTCTGAGTTCAGATCATCCATCTGATGCAAAAGTTTCCTTATTTCATGCTTCATGCCTTTGGTTGCACTGAGGTCCCCACTGGCAGAACCATCTCTGTCTCTCAGCACTAACTGATTCTTCTCCTCTAGCATTCTGCATTCAGATATCAACCGCTCCCTCTCAGTCTGCAATGATATCATGGAGTTCCTGAAGGAATCCATTTTCTCAGCCATCTTCTCTTTCTCTTGAGTAAACCTGTCCACTTTCAGCTGCAGACTTCTCACAGTGTTCTCTAGCTTTCTCGTCTCTTTGTCAGCCCTGTCCCTTTCAGAATATAAAGATGTTACCCGGTCCTCATAGCCTGCTATTTGAGCACGATGATTGGCTTGGAGCTGTTCTAGATAGCCTGACATCTGACCATCTCTGCATGATAACAAGGAGGATATCTCTGCATCTTTATTCTGTAGAAGCGTTTTCAGCTGGAGAGAGATGGTCTCTTGCTTCTCAAAGTCAGCCTGAAATGTGTCCTTCTCAGACTGGAATGTGTACAGCTGGGCCTCCATGTCAGAGCTAATTTTCTCCAGTTGCTGGATATTGAGTAGCCTTTGGGATCCAACATCTTCCTTGTCGGCAAGCTCTCTGTTGAGTTTGCTTTTATCCTGTTCTAGCCGTTCAACTTGAGCTTCAAGTTTCCCTAAGTGCATGTTCATGATTTCCACATTTTCATTGAGTTCAGTATTGCTGACGCCTAGGACAAAAATTTGACGCTGGTGTGCAGCAGCAGCAACTGAATATTCATTGAGTTCCCTTTCTATCTTGGATTTTGTCATTCTTAATTCATTGCTCTCTTTGTCTTTTGTCCTCATGTCTTCAAGGAATTGTTTGATCACAAACCCTTGCTCTAATAGCTGGCTATCCTTCTCATGCAATGCTTTTTGGAATATATTGTTCCACTGCTTTGAGGCTTCTGCCCCATGAGGATCAGAAGACATAGCGGCCAACTTGGCCATATTAGTATCAGCCTCTCGCCTGAGAGTGGCGATCTCCAGATCTTTGGAGTCCATTTGCTGTCCAAACTCAGTGAGCATTTGAGTTTGTTTTCCTTTTAAACTCAGAAGTTCATCTATTCTTTGCTGTAAAACTGTGTCTTGCTCCATGTACATGTTTTGTTGAACATTTTCCTCTGTGACCTGATGTTTTGACTTTTTACTTTTCTCAGCCGTTTCCAGGACAAGCTGTTCTTTTTCACTCTGAATACTCACAATGCTTTCATTCGCCTTCTGGAGAAGGCTTTTGTGTGTCATCAGTTCCTCTTCCAGTTTTTGACTTCTGTCTTCTAAATGTAAACTTTTCTTTGAACTGTTCTTCAGTTCTTTTTCCAGCTGTTCACATCCAGATTGTGAGGCTTTCAATGACTTTTCCAAGTCCAAAAATCGTTCCTGGTATTTGATACAGTTTTGTTGGAGCTGATTAACTTCTTGGTGCTTTTCCTTGAGGAGCTCCTGAAGTTCCCTCTTGATGTTTTTGGAGCCCTCACTGCCTCTCTGAGCCGTTCTGAGTTTTTCCTCAAATTCTTTGACTAATCTCAATTGTTGTTGCTCCTTTTCTTGGCAAACATGAGTCATGTTTTTCTTACTAACGCCTAGTTGGGAGGAGAGCTGCATATTTTGGTTTTGCAAAACATTGACAGACTCCATCAATTCGTCAATTCTTTCTGAGTTCTTGAGAAGCACAGTTTCCAAATATTCCTTTTCATTTTTCACCTTGTCAGAAATCTCTTGAACGTTTTCAAGTTCCTCTTGCAAAAGGGACTTGTCATCCTCCAAGATCCTTACCTTCTCGTGTAGGATAATCATCTCTTGGCTGTGCTCATTACGAATGTCTTGGAGCTCTTTAATTCTGTTATCCTTGTCTCCTAAATGCAATTCATGTTCATTCTCCATTTTCTCCATTTTTGATAAAAGACTACGCTTCTCATTTTGCAACAAGTCATTAATTTGCTGTTGAGCGCCAAGTTCAGTATTCTGAGTCTGAATCTGGACAGTAAGTGAATTATTCAAACTGAGCGCTTCATCAAGTTTGAACTGCATGTTTTCACAGGACTTGGAATCAAACTGAAACTTTTCTAATAAGCGGTTGGCTTCTTTTAGCTCTTCTGACATTTTGACATTCTCTGATTGAATCTCTGTAAGCTCTTCTTTTCCAACCTTTGCCGACTCTTGAAGGCTCCTGATCTTTTCCTCTAATTGTTGAATTTTAACAGTCAAATCAATTTTTAATTCACTTTTTTGATCATATTCAACTAATTCCTTCCTAATGTTCTGATTCTCCTTCCCCAACTGATCAATCATGTTCTGCTTTGCTTTAGCAAATTTTCGCATCTTTTCTTTAATTCTAACATTTTCCTCTTCAACATCTCTAGCCTGCATCTCTAAGCCCTCATGCTCATATTCAAGTTGATGCAATTTTACGAGTGCCTCCTGCCTTTCTCTTTTGCCCCCCTCCAGAAGAAGTCTCATCTTATCCATTTCACTACTTACATTTTCATAAGCTTGTAAAAGAGACTCATAATCTTGTTTGAGCTCTGAATGTTTAGATTTCCATTCAGACAGCTCCTCTGTCTGAGAATCTTTAAGTGACTCAAGCTGGCATGAAAATGCATGCTTTTGTTGCGTGATATTTTCTATGGTCTGCTTAAGGCTTTCACAGGCCGCTGATAGATTGTGGTTATCATTGAGAATGCAATCAACTTCTGCAATGAGCTTGTCCTTTTCCATGCCTAGAGAAGACACCACATTTTCAATGTCTATATTTCGTTGTTTCAGGTTGCACACTGTGGACTCCAATGCTGAAGTTTCGCCCACCTTCTCTTCACATTTGACCTTCATTGTTTCCAACTGGTCTTTAAGTATAGCATTTTGCCTCATGAGGTCCTTCCTGGAGACCAAGGCTGCTTGAAGCTTTCGTGTTAGCAGAGCAGTTTTACTTTGATTTTCCTGATCAACGTCTTTAGAGAAATCTTCAGACTTCTGAAGCTGATCTACTTGGGTTCTCATTCTTTCCATAGCCACTTCATGAAGATGAATTTGTCGCTGCAGCTGGTGTTCAAGGGAGACAATGAGTTCTTCCTTCTCTGCAACCAGAGACTGAGAAATGAACAAAGCATCATCTCTCTCCTTAAGTTTTTCAGATGTGTGCAAAGACTGTACTTCCTCTTTGCAAATAACAGCCTGCTGAAAATCATCCTCTTGTTTTATGGGTATGTTTTGGTTAAGCTGTTTATTAAGTTCCTTAGCCTCACTTAGTTGACTATTTAACAGTGCAACCTCATCCCGAAGTGCATCAACAAATCTGAAAGCATCTTCTTTCTCTTGTTGTAACAGTTCCATATGCAGTTTGCTGCTTTCCTTTGTGGTACTACAAAGCTGTGCCTTTTCAAGCTCCTTAGTCAGGACATCTTTTTGCTCATTAAGTTTCTGTTGTGTTTCTGCTAATGTGCTTTGAATATGTTGGATCTCTAAAGATTTTTGAGACACTGACTCAACTGCTGTTTGGAGATTTGCTTTCAACTGGCATATTTGCTCAAGGTAACCAGTTTTTTCTTCTAGTAATATCCTATGCTCATTTGTAATAGCATTGGAACTCCGCTGTGTCTCCTCAACTGCAGCCTGTGAGACGACAAACTGGCTTCGTAAGGCTTGGTTGTCATCTATTAATTTGTGTTTCTCTTGCTGACTCCTTGATTCTGCTACTTGAAGGGCCTGCTGATATTTCTCAAGCTCTTCTGTTTGCCCTTTGATCTTCATATGCGCTTCTTCTAAATCATTCTCAACCAGTTGTAGTTTTAAAATCAATTCCTGTGAGCTCTGCTCAAAGGCTACAAGAGACTCATTTTTACTCGTCACTTCAGAAGACATCGTCTCCAAGTTTGACCTAACAGCTTCAAGCTCTGAATGCAAGGTTGAAAGTGACTGGCCTTTATTGTCATTTTCAGCCAGGGTCATTTGTAGGTCTCTTAAAGTTGTATCTCTCTCTTCAACAAGCCGTCTTAAAATCTCTAATTCGTGTAGACGAGACACAGAAATGGCACAGATTTCGTCCAGTTCTATGCTCTGATGGTCAAACTTCAGCTGGAGGTCATTTAGGTCATTGGTCTGCTGACCATGTTGTTGGAAGAGAGCCTTGAAGTCATCCTTCAGTTTAGATAGTTCTTGAACCAACTTCTTTTCATTATCTTGAGATTTCTTTAATGTTTCTTTACGTGCCATTAAGGCAGCTTGAGCCTTTTTCTGTAGCACTGCCTTTTCTTCTTTCACCTGCGCAAGTTCATTTTCAAAAACAAGAGTGGAATCAGACTTCTCCTTTAAAAGATCTGCACTTCCTCTGATCTCATTCTGAAGACATTGTAATTTTAGCTGAAGGTCATGTCTGTCATCTTGAGTAGCAAGCTCTTTTTCTGAAATACTGGTCTGCATTTCTGTGAGGAGGGAGGTCTTTTCATTTAGTCTAAGTAATGTTTCTGCCAAATAATCTTCTTTGTCATTTAATGCAGCTTGTAAAGTCTGTTTATCTGTCTGGAAACTTTCCACAAGAGTATCTTTCTCCTTTTCCAGTAGGGAAATATTATTTTCTTTCTCTAGGATTTTGTTTTCCAGCAGCAAAATATTGTCTTCATACAGTCTTGTTGTAACATGTGCTTGGGATGTAATTTCTTGCAACCGTTCTTGTAGAACTGATACCTCATTAACAGTATTTGCACTTCCTTCTTTGGGCTTTTCATACTGTTCCAGCCTTTTCATTAGATCCTTTCTTAAAAGTAGAGCGGCTTGAAGCTTCTTCTTAATTGCATCTTTATCTTTGGATAGTTTTCCATTTTCCGCTCTGAGATGATCGTTTTCTTTATTCAGCTCACCATTCTCAGAAATCTTGGATTCAATGTTCTCTTGAAAGACTAAAATATGCTCTTCCAACTGTTGTAACTTATCCTCCAGCTTTTTCATTAGGCTTATGTGCTCCTGCTGCATGACTTGCAATTGTTCATGTAGACCACCATTTTCATCATCAAGTTTCATCCTTTCATTTGAGGCAGATTCTATGACTTGGGATATAGATATATCTTTGTCCTTCAACTGCTGACTGAGCCCGGCAAGTAATTCCTTCTGCTGACTTATCTGAATGCCCATGCAGTCTATTTGTTCAGCCTTTGCTTGCAACTCATGCTGCAGAGAGGACTTATTAGCAATGGCCTCCTTCTCCTTTTCACATTCATTGTGGAGCTGTGCTTGCAGATGGTTCACTTCTACTTGTAAGACGTGAATCTGTTCATATGCATCATTATGACTCTTCTCCCCTTTTTCAAGATTATATTGTGCATTCTGCGATTGTACTAGAGCTCTATCTAATTGGCCCTTTAACGGTTCTAACTCAGAGAGATGGTGCTCTTGCAGCTCTTTTAATCTGACCTCTAAAGATAACTTGTCTTCGGCGGACGCTGCCAACCTCTCAGACATGGTTTGTGACAAAACAGAGAGATCTTTATCAGCATCCACTTTGCTAGTTTTCAGTTTTTGCATCTCACTTTCCACATCTTGCAATACCTGTTGCAAGTGTTTGTTCTCATTCTCCTTCTCCTGGACAGAAGCCAATATCTT